>JAYRBW010125979.1:0-16531 GCA_036023295.1 Invenusta paracnida | reverse complement strand
TAGCATGTGTTATTAAATATAATTATTTTAACTATTTTCGTTTTGATTGAATGACTTATTTAAATTTTATTGAAAATTTAAAATATACCACTAAACATTTTTCATGGGAATAAAGTAGTATGTTAGCTTAAATCAGGGAGGCAATTTTTTAAAGCATTTTAAAAACTAAATTCAAAATCTACATAGTCGAATTACCTTATCTGTAAAGTAAATATATTTAAATGAGCAAAGTGAACTCTATGTTAATAATGATTATTTATGTATATATAATTATTCATGAAATTCAATGAAAAAGAGTTGTACTACAGCATAACATTATAACAATAATATTTGAAAATGGTGTATTTATAACAATAATGTAAGATATATTAGCAAAAAACTATCATTATATACAATAGAAAAACAACTATATAATATATCCCAACGTTTAATGAAAATATAATAACAACGAACTATGCAATACGTTAAAATATATATAATTTTGGATACAAGCGTAGAATTATTATAACACTAAACATTTTATTTCAATGTTATAATAATTCTATTCGTGTTTAAAAGTAAATGACGATATTCATGATTTAATAGTAGCTATAAGCAGACAACTCCAGTAAACATTTATACATTTATAAAATAAAATAACAGAACAAGATCAGATTGGATACTTATTTTAAATATGCTTTAAATGATATACATTTAATCATAATTCTGCAATCAAATAACAGTAATTTTAGATTGTGAAATAAATATTTTAAAAACTATATGTTTTTATTTTATATATTTACAGATAAAAATTATATAAGCTTGTAATTTAACAATAATGTTACAATAATAACATTTTTCCTGAAAGAGATCAATTGTATCATAGGAAATTTACAATCAGTAAGAAAATGTGTAAAACAGTTCTGACTAACCGAATAATAGCTACTATAATTCTAAAATAAATAATAAATAATATAAATAAATAATATAACAACAAATATTTCTATAGTAATGATTAAGAACAAAGAAGAAAATATGATACCAAATTAACTAAAATATGTGTAGACTAAGAAATAAAGTGAACCGTATCTAATAAATCGTTAGAAATGCTTTAACTGACTGCGTCAAAAAGTGTTAAATTGCCTATAACTAACATGTTAAACCCGCGTTGTAACTATCTGATGTCAAGATTTAATTAAATAAAATTCAGAATTCCACGTATTCTTATTTTTTAAATAAATACTTTGGTAAAATTTAACTTTATAAATAGCCATGTTTGGTTTTATAAAACAATATCAATGCGGCTGAATGACAGATGCGCGTCTAACAAAATACTCTTTATAATATTAATTAAAATTAAATAATCTTTATATAAAAGATTGAGCTGGACAATATTATTACATAAAGTAATATCGCACTAATGACTGACGCGCTTCTAACTGAATGTAAAGTATTATCACGGCTATACGACTGAGTGTTCATTTGACTAAATATAAATTATTATTTCAAAAGCGATTGTGTAACTTTTGAGTAAAAATTAAGCATTATCCTGCATACAGTTAACCCATGAGCTACTTATTAAATTGTACTTTTGTGACTATAACTTATAACGCTTTACACATAATGAAATAGTTTTGCGGTTAAGGACCTCGATTTAAACTCAACGTATTGTTACCAATAAGGCAAACGCTGACTGGATGATTCATCGCATTTTTTAACTTCCTATAAATTACTTTTGCCTTAACACACGTCGTGTTTCTGACATACTTTTTATATCATCGGATATAAAAAATCGTTTTATTTTAATAAATTTGATGTAAGTGCGGAAAAAAAGTAGTATTAAATATTTTGATTAAATTAATTTTAAGAACAAATACGAATATATATATTCATATCATTTTAACATACGTAAGCTGTCTATAATAAATAATTTATTGCCTGTATATCTCAAACTGTTTTACTACATACATGATTCAATCGCTCTCAGTTCTTAAAACTATATTTTGCATAAGCTTTTAGATAGGTAAATAGTAGTATTGAACTGCATGCAGAATTTAATAGAGTGAACACTCTTTATATAATTACTCTATGGTTTTGAGTAATGACATATTAGATGACATTTCTTATAGAATAAACAGTTTAGAAGATATTAAATGGCTATTCCAAAAAAGCTTAATATTTATCACAGAAAATAGTATTAGGTATTTAATGTTAAGCGATCATCTAGCACCCACGACTAAATTCGAATTTAAGTAATGAACAGTCATTTTGTAATCAGAGTTTCCACTCCCAGTTCTACGATTATAAACCAATATTATTAATTGCGTAATAATATATATATATATATAAATAAAATATAAAATATAAATATAAATAATAATGAATAAGTAAAATGTAATAGTATCAGTAATGTTAAAACCCACATTCATTTTCCATGACGTCCAATACACTGAGTGGTGAACTGCTTGAATTCAGGAATAGACGGACCCGGTATGATATATAGTCATCTCGGACCTTCCAACTCAAAGTTCTGAAACAAACATTCTGATAGGATTGTTGCACTGCAATACCTGAAAGTGAAAGGATTAGACAACATTGAAGAGCATTTTCAGTTTAAATAGTTATCCAGTATTGTGTGTTGCTTAATAAGCAGTTGTTAGATAGGAATTACTTTTAGAAAGGCAAAGTATATAATATATCGGTACAATTATTGATTATACCCAAGTAATATTTATCGTTGAATTTTCAAAATAAGCATAAGCTTTGCAGTTTGTATCACTTTTGAAATATTATTATATTCTACGCTCTATAATATCTTTCAATATCTAAATATTCAATCAAGAAAAGCAATATTTTATCAATCATGAAACATACATTATATGCAGAGTACAGCTTCCTTCATTAAAAATAACATGTTTTCCGAGTTTCAATCTAATTTACACGACACTATTAAACTTTTCACGAAGTCGTAATGGTGATTGCAAATTTCAATCTTGATCCGTATTTGACAGATATTTAAAATCTGTTATTTACCGTCATTTGATATTTAAGCAAAAAAATGGCCCGAAGTAGTTTTACACCTTCTGCTATTGTTTAAATGTTTTTTTCTAACGCCGCAGACAACCTCGAATTAAGAGCAGTTTGAAGTATATAATTATTAAAAAATTAATCATTTCTAAAACTATTGAATAAATATTATTAGGTATTAAATAGATGACTGTTTTATACATTGATAAGCCATGTATAATAAGTTATACACATCCTTAATTTTTAAATCGCAAAAAAAGGTTGAAAATATGATTTGTTAGAATAATTTTTTTTCTTCATAAAAAGATTATTTGTTTTATACAATTAAATTATAAAACAATGAAGTGTCAATAAATAATTGTAAATAAAATAATTTACTAAGTAGTACTGCTAGAACAATTGTTATTCCATGATAATCATATAATTTGCTGCTATATATCTACCTTATTATTTTGATGATCCGTGTATCCATTTATTTGTTATGTAGCGTTAACATTGTAAGTATAATACAGGGAAAATTTCATACACTTTTTGCCAGGATGTATATATATAAATAAATCTTAATGAAATCTAAAAAAGAGTGATAGCCAAGTGGGTTGAACTCCCGTTTTCAATCCCGAAGGTAGCAAGTTCGAAACCCGCTATATACTCCTTTCTTTAACAAACTGATTTGGGCTGCAGCATTGAGATAATTATTGACTGATTAGTTGAAGCCTATGTCATTTCTCGCCATATTGGTTTGCTCTAATGGCAACTAATTAAGTAAGATTTATACGTATATTTCAGCAAAGCGTGATACCAATTTACTCTGTGGCGTAAGCTATTTATATGTATATCATTTATAAAACTGTTTTTTTATCATTTAAAAGGAATAGTTATCCGTACATCTAAATTGTTTAAAATGATACTTTAAGCAGAACTCACTTGAATTTTTTGTGAGAACAGTTTGAGTTTATATATATTAGTATGCATTTTAGCCTTAATGTACAATATAATCTGCATTATAAACAATATTAATTTGCACCACTTATAAAGGGATACCGTACCGAAACAAACTTTAGGAATTAATTTCATCTCCTTTGTAACGAGTATTTCAGTTCCAGATTCATTATATCTCGCAAGAAGTTCCAAATTTAAGTCATCGGGTTCAACATTGTTCAGTTGGACTGAAATATTAATTAAGAAGAGATTTTTGTATAATATATATATATATAATAATGTTACTTCACAACATACCTCCACATATTTGCATAATACTAAGTAGTCAATTATACTGAAAGTCAAATTTTAAAACAATAGTTTTTATAAACGAGAGCAGCTGGGGGGTTTACAAAATATATCAGCGTATCAAAGTATATTCCGAATGAATGCCTCTCAACGCTTATTACATGTATTTATAAGCTCAACGATTGATATGTGCAACGCTATTCTTTATAAATTACAAATATTTTCTATTAAGCAGAATTCAAAGAATACAGAACTCAGTCAGCCGATTACTAACAAACTCTCCGTCATGAACGCCATCAGAACTCTTTTTAAAATCTCTGCCCTAGTTGCCAGTTGAGAAGCGCATCACCTTCATAATGCATCTATTCACATATCGCGTCATTCATAATTCAGCCTCGCGTCACATCACTAACTTTATAAAAATCAGTATTACAGAAAGAGTTATAACCAGACAGCCTTCAACGATTACATTTAAGTGTCCGATTATACCAACTAAATAGGCGAACTGTAGAAAAAGCTTTTGCCTTTTGTGCATTTTTTCTGTTAAATGCGCTGTACTATTCCTTGAAGAACACAAATAATTTTAATATCTTCAAAGCAAGACTTAAGACCCATCATTTTAAACTTTGAAGGTTTCACTACCACTAACCTGGTCACAATATCACTAACCTATGATTGCATATTCTTTGTTAAATGTAGTTGCGCCTCAGACTTTCTCGAGCCTTGGTAATTGGAGGCGCAGTATAAATGTTTATTAATAACAAGTTTGAGAATAGATGTCGTGTTTAACGTAACATGGAGAGTGCTGCGTGACGCAATTTAACTAAGGCCTTGTATTTCTGTATTTCAGCATTTTACCCATGCATTTAATTAATTATTCGCTTGTTACACAAATTGCTTTAGCTCTAGCCTGTTTAACTATAAACGTTCGAACAATCGATCTAGCGATACGTGTAGTAAACTTCCTTGTAGAGGATATGTAATGAACTATTCAAATATAAGTTTCTACATGATCTAACAATACTTACTGAAGACTTAATCGGGATCATAAAAGAAAACTTTTCCGAAGATATTGACAGTGAACAAGTTTTATGAAAGAATCATAAATAACCTAGATATGCAGTGAGTTTTCAATAATTATGAGTACATATTCCGATCTACATAATATATAGAAAATAGCTTATTGTTACCGGGACAAAGTCTAGGTAGATGTCTTAGTAGAATATATAAAACAATTCTACTTCTGAATCTCTTGTGTCACCCTTCAAAACCCAATACGCTTTGAGTATTAAACTCGTGTTCTCATTTAGTCAGTTTATTTGCCAAATATATTACAATTGAAATATTTTACATATTTAGATAATAATAATATTTTTTAGACTATAATTACAAATCAGTCTTGTAATGAAAACATTATTAGACTCAAGTCAATATTACTTTTGACTTGTGGTTAAATGATATTTTCTCAGACAATTATATTCAATTCAAAAAATTTAAGGCGAATGCTATTTATTTCGTTACAGCTGAGTATAAGAAAATATAACTATTCACACATCTATCCTTACTCTTTGTAATTTGCTATCTATTTTACCCTAAGAGTCATGCAAACAGTATAGTACTCAACATTGATTAATATAAATATTGTAGCAGCCATGTTTTTTTTTACTAGATTGGACATTATATACATTACTATAAATGCATTCTTATAATTTAAACGGTATTTCATGTCTACATTTAATGCAATTGAAGTTTAAACTTACACTCTGGCTTAGATGATTCAATCTTGTCAAACGTCGATCCGTTAGGCCAAGTTAGTTTCAACACGAAAGTGGTATAAGGGTCGCCTGGAACAACGGTTCCTATCAGTGTTCTCTGACACTTGGCGGTGTAGTTTTGTGTGATAAGGACCTCTAAAGAGGCACACATGATTACGTGAATGAAAAAAGAATATCGCATTAAAAAATTTAATTGAGAAACACTGTTATACGTTACCTTTTCATTACTTTTACATTTTGGTTTCTCTATAATTTGACCCAATCAACTTCTAACAGCTTTGTCTTAATGTAAATCCATAGAAAAGAAATAAATACAATATAACTTAGCTAAAATAAATTCTTATAGAAACCTGAAAATTATAAATGTAACCAAGAAACTCCTCCAAATCAAATAACTGGTGAAACTTCATAAATGAAAAGGGATCATTAATCTATCAAAATTATTTCAATCGCTTTCCATCGCAGTTTAGACCTTGTTTAGTCTAATTAGCTGAATTTAGTCTCGAACCATTCAAAATCGTAAATACTGTTTAAGTCACTATGAAATATGTGATGTTAATATAAAGCTATTTCACCCTTATTATGGGTCCAGTTGCCGAATGGCTAATATATACTGGAATTCCTAAGATTGCCAGTTCAAGGCTATAACACACTAATATACTGGAATTCCTGAGGTTGCCAGTTCAAGGCTATAACACACTAATATACTGGAATTCCTGAGGTTGCCAGTTCAAGGCTATAACACACGAATATACTGGAATTCCTGAGGCTGCCAGTTCAAGGCTATAACACACGAATATACTGGAATTCCTGAGGTTGCCAGTTCAAGGCTATAACACACTAATATACTGGAATTCCTAAGGTTGCCAGTTCAAGGCTATAACACATTATATCTAGCTGAAGAGATGTAATTAAATCAAATTCACATATGTCTTTCCGCGATATCCCCAGCGGAAACGCCTGTGTATGAGGGGTTACAATAGCTGGTTACATGCCCAATTAAAACACCAAAACAACATGGTCAATTTTAGATAGTTTAAGCTAAAAGAATATGTGTAAGTCTTCAAGATGACTATGATTGATTTTTAATATTCTATAAAGGGAATTCAGAGAGAAAATTCATTGGGTAACTTAACCCGCCAATTATAAATGTACATCTCTTATTCTTGGGTAGTGTTGCAGAATATTTTCTATCATATATGAAAATAGTTAATCATACGACATAAAATATATTAAGATTTGTATTTTTAAAAGATCGTACATAACGCAGTTAGTATCCATAAATATGAATGTAAACAGGAAGAAACTTATAATTAAAAAACTGAATCAAATAAAAATAAATATCGACTTTTTTAATATTAATTTTGGTGAAAATTAAATATTTTAATGACTCAAAATAATTCTTGAAAGGATTTGTAGACTGTATAATGTAAACAGGAGAAACACTTCCAACATAACGAAAAAATAATTAAATTGCGCCCTTTTCAATTATAAATAGTATACACAGTTAGCTAGCTTGAATAGTTTTTTTATTCTTTATTAATATATGTATACTATTAATCATAAACTAATATAATTAATAAAACCTGGCACACAAAAAATACATGAGTGCATTGTTTTGTTATATTGTTGCCCGTCACTTTGAATTGATTAAATTAAGTGAAATGCCCAAATCGAGTAATTTGTGTGCTTTTCAATTTTGGCTTTTCAAGGAAACAAAATGCATAAAAAAATAACTTTCATACTATTGATAATATTATTGTGAATCTATTATTATTAAAATACAATTGTGTTCGGTAAAATTAGTATCTAATACAAACTTTATAATATAAATATAATTATATATATTTTGCAAAACGGCTAAATCGGTTAAGTTGCATATAATCTGTTCAAATAGAAAAGAAAAATATAGCACTAAAATGTTAAACTACCGATAATATATATGTTGTAGACAAAAGTAGCATGAAACATATTTAATGAATTACAACTTTTATATTTATAAATTTTGTAAAAAATTGTAACGTTGGAATAATGAATAAAACACGACATTTTAAACAAAATAAACCGATGACAGCCCTTGTCACTTAAACTCTGTTTTTAATAACAATTGATTAATTATATAATAATTGTTTAAAATAAAAGTGAGTGATTTTCTGACTTACTATGGCACAACTTCTTTAGAATATTATCCCGATAGTTCATCCAGGTCCAACCCTCTTTCGTTGTCCATCCACCAACTGTTATCTTCGCAATAGCGGAAGAGAATACGTCAAATACAACTGTAACCATGAGATACATAGAAAAAGTACTTATCACATAATACTTCCAAACATTTCAAATAATAGTTGGTCATATAACATAGGTAGGTATATACAGTTACCGGAATTATATACATTTGTAAAGCACAATGTAACTTGTCATTAGAGTTGTTATGTGATGTATATTCATAAATCAGCCAAATATATGTTTCTGGTTGTGTGAGTAGTCTTCAGCCAAATTAACTTTTTTAGCTTCAATTCAAAGGCAGAATTTAGTATCCTTTGAATTCTATTACAGCCGGGCATGACATAATGGGGTTAGATTTATAAATTTTGTTTCCAATCTCGATTTAAAAAGGTTTTTTGTGGGATTTTTAAATCTTCAGTATCATATCATTCACAGGTGAATTGAAATCACTATACATTAGTGCAATATTGTACAGATAATAAACCAATGATTTATTTGTCTATTTGCAGGGCAAGGGAATAATTGTGGTGTCACAATATGTTCGACGCATTGATGGCCTAATCTAAAAAGTTTAATATGTCGATGTTACAGCTGGGAAACATAATATAAATTTATCATACTACATATTTACTTATTTATGTTTAATAACTGTGTTTACATATAATGATAGTCTAAATAATTTATATCTATCTATTAGCTTAGCGAATTCCATTGTAAACCAGGTCTTTGTTATCTGTGGATTAAATTTTGGTCAAACGATAATTATATACATGTATGTAGTATTTAAAAAATGTGCCTGTCAAATATTTATTTTTCAATTAAGAAGGGAAAATAAAATGACAATTCTATCAAGCCCATCATGACATTTCTCAGTTTTTTATCAAAGGAATGCTACCAAACTCTGTCAATATCAGACTTGAGTCCACTAAAGATAAACAGAGATATGTAACATACATACATTGCGCTTTTTCTTAATTAGTTGGGATTTTGGAATATGTCTTTAGATAAATTTAACATATAAATCGTGAGATGAATGGCTGTGCACATTAAATACTTATAATCATTTTTATACAGACGAGGTCACAATAGCTATTAATTTTAAATTTAAACCGCAATTAACCGGAGAATCTTTTGCAAAGCGGTTTCAGGGTAACCAACTATACATATTGTTAATTAAGGAGTTAATTACATAAATCAAGAAGCAAACCCACAATCTATACGGCTACTGAGTGGTCTCACCAACACTGTGCCACTGACTTAGGAGATTTTCTTCAGAGTATTACTAACAAATGTCTTTATTGTAAGCTCAAATAGCACTCAACAGGAGTAATATATTCCTCGCATTTACGAGCATAAATCATGGTAAACTGTCATTTAGGCGAGGCTGCAATCTTTACAGCCAACGAATATACGAATACAGCACTACAAAAAATAACAAACCAAATTTACAAAAAGTTACAAAAGACATTGCAAGCGCATTAGTTTGTAAGCATTAAAAAATCACGGATTAACACTGATATATTGTTGATGTATCGATAAATATCCTATATGCACATACACTAACAACATAATTGATATAGCAAGGTGTTACATAACAAGCATTGCACTCAGAATGGTATAGATTCATTAGTCATACGATATTAGAACAACATATTAAACTAAGATTAATTTACCTATAGTAGCAAACACGGCTACAAGGTAAATGGAGGCCGAAAGGGTAAGCGAAAGGTTTGGCTAGACGTAAAAATATAAAACTTGACAAGTAAAAGTAGAACTCGACATGTAAAAGTGGAATTCAACATTTAAAAATAGAACTCGACATGTGAAAGTAGAACTTGACATGTAAAAGTAAAACTTGATATGTAAAAGTAGAACTCGAATTATAAAAGTATCTAGCTTGACTTGACATGCAAAGATAAGCTCAACGTGTAAGTGTAATAATGCTCAAAATAAAAAAACTATTTTAAAGGTTTGTAGAAAAACGAAGTACCTTTGGTGTTATTAAAAAACATCGAGCTTACAGTTGCAATATGGTAAATAGATTCTTGGTAAAAAGATTTATATTTTTATAGTTATATATATCCAATCAATCGAAATAGCGTTCATTAATATATTTACATGCTTAGTGTCTTTTTCAAAATTACTATAAATTTTCAAAATTATATCATTTATATATTTGTTAGTTGTTAGAAAAATCTTCATATTTATGCACGATATAATCTTAAACTGTATTTAATAGAGCTAATAATAATGCATTCTATTGCTGGCCTGATGAGTTCGGATAAAATTGAACCACCATAGTACAAACTGTACATTTGTCGGTCAAGAACATAATATGTCCACAGAAATAAACCCACTTTCTGTTTCGTTCAAATGGAAGACCTGGAATGTACCGTTCGCCAAAATTGCATTGAGAAAGAAGCGTTGGAAGTTTACTCTTAGCCAGCTTATACTTCGATAACATTTCTTCCGATAGGCCTGAGCGGGATCTTTAGAAATCAAAAAGTGCAGTGAAAATTATTTTAAAACTCTATTGAGATTCTTGTTATGTTTATTCAAGCAATTTCTATATGCAGAATTTGCTGTTTATTAAACTGATTAATATACTGATATGTACAAATGAAGAATTATGTATATATGTAAAAGAGCTTAAGACCATTGAAAGGCGCTTACGATTGCTAAGAAGTTTGATAGTTGCCGAAGCAACTTGTCTCGAATCCATTTCCGATGCGAAACATTTGTAAGAACCAACATCACGATTCTTGTTGAAAACTAGAGTCAAGTTTTCCATTTGGATTTTCGCAAACTTATTATCAACCCAGAGGAATATGTATTTCTTAGATGGATCTCGTGGTTTCACTGTACAGAATAGTGTCATTCGTTGATTATGTAAACCATAGGTCTCATCAGTTACAGTAATGGCTCCTCTCAGCCTCCAGATCCGATAAATGTGGATCTTGAATGGGGACTGGTCACCTAATAAACGTGTGCTTGTTCGTTCAGAATTTGTGAAATAGCTTCTATTTTCGATTCGATTATCTGTAAAAAGGTGTTTGTATGAAGAATCTGTATAAACAGGGCAGTAAAATAATAATTATTATTTAAAATTATATTTTCTAAATACTGAATGACACTGAATTTTGAAACAGTATCAATTTACTGAACCTAAGTGTTTTGTTATACAACTAGAAGTATAATAATCTTAAGCAAAGTTTTGAGATTTGACTAAAATTAATTACTTACAATATCAAATTTCTAAAACACATAAAATCATGAATAAATCACAGAATCATTGTATAACAACACAGATATACAGCTTATTACTTTCACTTCGTACTGAATTCATGTCCAGTAATTTTCACCGATGACAAAATCGAATTAACGCAATCAAAACGATTATTTTGTAAATACGTGAATGGGAGTAAGCTATATTTTACCTGAGGCTAAAATATGAAAACAGGCCCGAAGCCAAATTTCTAAATAACAATACATTTTATTACTGACTATAGCCAAACTTAAGCTCTATATACTAAGTTCTAATTATTGGAGGAATTTTATTTTGATATTTAATTTTGCATGCCAAATCCACAGGATAAAATCTATCATTGGATATACAAAACAGGCCCCAAGCCAAATTTGTTAGAAACCATAAATTCGATTTTAATGATTAACGCAATATTTAAAGCGAGATAACTAAATGAAACTCATATACAGTAGTTAGAACTTAAGTTTGGCTACGGGTAGTAAACGAATGTATAGTTTCTGAGAAATGTAACTTCTTCGTATTTTAACCTCGGACAAATTTAGCGTTAATCTATGAATGTGCTTCAGCAGAACACATCATAGCAGCTCATTCAATAGCTGCATAGTATATATTTTATCCAGTGAAACAGTTTACATTCTTTTTTAGTTTATTCATTCATTTGTAGCAAAATAACTGACAATTATAAATCATTTATCATTTAAAAATAATATGTGTAATACTTATTTGTATTAATATAAACACAAATAATTAATTGAAATAGTCATAAAAATTTACTAACCTCTTTTTACGAGTTTTTGTGATCTTCCAAAAATTTCCCAGTTGAATCGAAAAATGTCATTATTTGTATTACAGATATCTATGTATAACAAAAAAGTGTACACCATGAAAGTATTACGTTAAGTGGAGTAAAACTGTAGTAAACACATATAAATTTGAAATATATTCACGAATAATATTGAAAGGTCATCAATACAGTTCAAAATACCTTCTAAAGCCAATGTATGTATTTTAGGAAAGAAAACATATTATGTATATTACAAAAGTTGGTGAAATTATAAAAAGTTGTTGTGTATCATCTTAAAATATTTACCTCTTACTTCTGAAAACGCTCTTTTGAAATACGTGTTGAGATGTGTTGACAAGTCAATGTCATGATTTATGGCGGTTTTCATTACCTGAAACGAAGTCATTAATGTTATTGGCATTTCAAGCATTCAGAGTGCAATTATTTGTTTTCCAATCTCAGAGGTGATTTTTCTCATAAAACATGTCTAAAAGTAAGCTTTATGCAAAATAGAATGTAATTTAAAAAAGTTCCATATTTATTAAAAAATTGGAAAAAAGCACCAAATAGATTTCTTTAAGAACACCATAATATATTTTATAAGTGTAAAACATCAAAACTTAATTTAATAAATCATCTAAAGAAATAGTACACATTTAGTAAACAGATTATTAACAGATTACACATTATATATGTATAGCTAGAATGTTACCGTGCAGATTATCCTTCAGATTTTGAAACTTCTTTTTTTGCATTTGGAACTATACTTAGAATGCATTCACTTAATGCATTGGGAAAAGTAATGGTTTTTCTACATTGAAAGGTCTCTAATGTTTAGTGGAACAGATAACGATCCAGTAAATTCGTACCTGCCGGACACGCTGCCATTTCAGATGAGAAATATGCTGTTGTTCGTCTTATAAGCAATCACGAACTCGCAATGCAAATGAGATCTCACATTATCATGTTATATGGTCATCTTCCATGAGGGGCAATGCTTGCTGGAACTCCGCAATCTTCACTCTGAATCTTTAATATTTTATAGTTAAAAATGTTCATTAAAGTTGTATTATATTTGTCTATGACACTAATTTAGCTATATTGTTTTGTTACATTTATAAAATAGATTTTGGTGTTCTTATAATCCTGAGCTTTCGGATATTAACATTCTAGTGAAGGGATAAACATAATTAATCATTAATTGTATTGATGAAATGACACATGAAAATGACCTTCCGCAGTGAGCTATATACCAATTTTATATACACTATATACCATTGCAAAAATAGATCGATATACTTGATAGTGTAAATTAGAAGCAGATAATCACATTAATATAATTAGCATACTTTGTAACATTTATATAAATAATGTATTAAATTATATGCAACACAAATCACTAATAAAAATGAACGTACTGCATGCAGAAAATTGAGTTACTACTTTGTTAATAAAGGTATTTTCTTTGGATTAGTCTTAAGCTCTCTTTTTTGCACCTTGGCATCCTAACTTCAATTTGTACATATTTCATGATTTTGGTGACGATATTTTGGATTATCTTTTAATGTGGTTTTATAATGTTAGATGTATTCTCTGACTTGTAGTTAGTAGTTTTAATAATGTAGTTAATTGTACTCAATTTATGTTGTATTAACAGTCTAGTCTTTCTGTCTTTTGATTAATAAGAGTAACGTTGTCGTTAGTAGAGACTAACCAAAACATCTAGGGATACTTTTTGATTATTTTCACTGTGGCTTTTTTTCATATTGAAAATTAATTGTTTAAAATTGTTTATTTTTTTAATCAAACAATGAATGTTTTTGTTAGATTTTTTCTTTGATCTTTCCTAAATATATCAGAAAATTAATATTAACAATTTATAATAAGAAGAAATACATAAAATCAATACCTTTTCCGAATAAATGTATATTGGTAATTCTATTCCTTCATGTGTAAAAGTATTTAAGCACAGTATTAATATAAGGAAGCATGCCAAATTTGAGGGCCCGTGCATTTTCTTGAGTATCAAGTTGCAAACATGAGTTATTTTTATTAATCGAAGAGTTTTCATTGAAGACAACCAATCAATAAATGTAATTCTTGACCAAAATACTTAAAAAATCAATATATGATTATTACAGGAAAATATTATTATATAGGTATGCATTTTTAGACAAGAACAAGAGCGTCAGCAATTAGCTTGAGAGATGTTAACAGCTGTAGTAATTAATACTATACTTTTCATTAACATTGTTATCAAATTGCTTTTTAAAATGCATAAATATATAGATCAATAAGCGACATATATATATATATCTAAATTGTAAAATTCATAAAAATTTAACAATATAAATTCGGAAAAGATTTTTGGCAATGGCACATTTTACAAAAGCAATGAAAGCAACATGAATACAAATGTAGTTGTTTTAAGTTTCAAAAATGTTATAACATAATAAAATAAGGTATAATTTATACCATTGCCATGAATTTTTGTTGTCAAATTTTTATGAATTTTACAGTTTAGTTATATATATGTTCTTTATTGATCTAAATATTTATTGATTTTAAACAGCAAGCATTGTAACAATTAAATCTTGACACCATTTTTGTATCAATTTCTTCAATGGATGTACTTCATATCATCAATATTATTTTAACATTTTGCTTTTGAGGAGCTCGTTTCTTGGCTTTTATTGTTTGCGACGCTGTAATTTTTGTTTCGATATTATAAAATATATAACTATATAACTTCTATTGATTTTATCTATGTCTACATAGCTCTATAAATTTTCATCAACAGAAAATCGTTTTATTTTAATAAATTTTATATTAATGGGTCGTCTAAAATTATTATTTAATATTTCTGTTTAATCAATTTTCATTTCTATATAATTTTAACATACGTAAGTTTTTATAAAATATAATATATTGCCTGTAGATATATCTAAAACTGTTTACTACATAATCTGTTTCACAGATTTATTTTTAAAAAGCTTTCGGGCAGCTGACAATTAGTATTAATCTTATCCATACAGCGCTTTTTTGTGCCTCCATATCCTGGACGGTGGAGGGGTATATTGTTAAACTTCCTAATAGAGTAGAGTTGTGAAATGATAGTTAAACAAAGTCGTTTTTGTATTTTGTAACTTATTCCATTGAAAAATAGCTCGAAAATATTATTTATAAAACTCGGTAAAATGTGTATTTTTGTCTAATTTGAAACAATTAAAAAATATATTTCTGTATATGAAAAATTATTTTTAATGTACTTTGTGAATTATTAATCAGTATCCGAATCATTGTTTCGTCAATTTTGAGCAAAAAATGCATTTTTGTTCATTTCTAAAGTGTGGTCACGGTACCACCCCTTTGGGGGCACAATAGTGAATACAGAACTAATATTTGTAATCATGTAATTTTAAAAAAAATTTGGAAGTGTTCTTTTAAAATTCACAACAATAATGCAAGAGAGGGGCCTTAAAGGTATGGATTGGGTTGTACAGTCAAGCCCCAGTTTTATGCCAGCCTTGGTTCCAGTGAAAAGTGGCGGTTAATCGGGAGTTCTATTTTAAGTGTTAAATTTATGTATGTATGTATAATAGATAAATACAATTTACTTATGTTTACTTCAAATATTATATTTATTTACAATTTAATTATCGATGTTATTTTTTAAAATTATGAAACGTTTAGTATTTCATATATATATTATGTATATTCATTTACAATATACAGACACACATATTTATTTTTATGCTAGAAAAAGAGACAGGTTGGCGGATATAACGAGGTTTTATAACACAAAAATTGTGCTTTTGTTCTCAATTATGATTGGCGGATGGCGGAGTTGGCGGTTGAATTATATTAAAATGCATACATTGAAATTTGTTCCACAAAAATGTAGCGATAAAGCGGGGTTGGCGGATAACCGGGGTTATAACTGTATTCAGAATCGATAAGAGTTGAAAAAATCTGTTTTTACAAATTATAACATTAAGTACATCCAGGTGTAATATTGACACAATTCTGAGTAATAGAAAATCTAGTGAGTGTCTCAAAAACACATTGAAAAGCATACACTGCACTGCGCCAATCGATGAATTCTTCATTTGAAACAAAGTTTTTGTTTTAAATGGTTAAACGATCCCCAAATTTTTACTAGGTTATCGTTCTTACGGGGTGCTATATCACCCCAAAATATAAATGTGTTTAAATTTTGTTTTACATAAATTTATATTTATATTTCGA
>JAYRBW010125968.1:0-16532 GCA_036023295.1 Invenusta paracnida | reverse complement strand
TTTCACTTGTATTATGTAGAAAACACTTAGAGGAACAAAATGATATGCATAAATCTATTCAAACATATTTATAATAGATCTTTTTCTCTAAAATGTCTGTTTTCACGAAAATTGGGTCAAAAACATAGAAATGTGTTCCATTCTTTAACATAGGAAATCAGTAAAATGGCCGTATCTCATGAAAAGCCTGCACAGAAGGTTATCATACATTTATGAAATCCTTAGTATAAGACATTAAAAATTATGTATAATAACCTTGGTTGCTCAAACTGGTACCAAAATACAGATTGGCTCATGGACTAATAAGGTTAAACCAATAAGATTTTGGCCTGACAAAACATATTTAATAAGTTTAAGTTCTGTCAAGCCAATTGATAGGCTTGCCGAGCCGGCTTGACGCTGGCTTGACCGCGTGTGGACGCTCAAGATTCAACAAATTAAACGCTTAATTTGTATTTTCACAAAATGAATTTCTCCAAAAGATAAAAGTAACAGATTTAAAAGTGCTATTCAAATTGGAAAATTAAAATGTTCACCATATTTAAAAAAATGTTTTTTTTCATATTTTTAATTATTCTTCGTTTTTAAATAGAAAATTTACTAGCGATAATATTTGCCTTTCAAAAGTTACATTATTATATAACTTTTATATATTATATTATGCTACCTCAAAAAATAGCTTCTTCATTTTCCGAATTTATTTCAAATCTCAACAGCATAGGAATAATATTGAACATTATCGGTATTTCAAATAGTCCTCTTAATATTGTTTTGAAACTTTACTATTAAAGAACAATTTCTAAATGACACAATGGTTTTGCACAATGTACGTTATATGAATAAATTTGAACACTAAAGCTCGTTTTATAAAGCCAAAGAAAGGTAGAAAAGTAGAAATCATTTTAACATTATTTCATAAATAATGTTATGTTACTATTTAATGTCTATAGCGTAATATTTTCCATAACAATAGAAAACAAATTGGAAACTGTTTAATAAAGCAGAGATAGTTATGTTTTGTTTGTTTTTTGTTTTATAAACAAACTATTTTGTTTATAAACTTTGTTTTTATAACAACTATATTGGTAAATCTACATATAATAGATAGTGATTGCAGATTAATATAGTTATTACTTTAAAACAACTTGAAAAAATACTACAAATTATATCTGATATCTATGAGGATTTCATAGTGTATTTCAAGGAACGAATATTTTGCAGTAAAAGATAAAAGTCCTCAAAAATATTTTTAAAAATATATAAAAAATAATATATATCATTAGTTCTAAGTTAAACTGCGATACAACAGATAATTTTTATTCGGATTAAAATGTATGCTTTTTAAGTTATATTTAAATAATGTTACTTACTGAAACATTGATAAATTCTACATAGCAGAATATTCTTAAGTATATAATATATTTCAACTATTCAGTAAATATTGAATAACATACGTGCGCTTCTAAAAATGCTCTACATAAGAAAATTGTATCGCTTCAATTGTTACTGAGTTCCCTTGTATTTATTTTCACACGTCAACCTGAAACCGAGAGATAACTGTTTCTCCTTCATGTAAAATTCCCTTTCCCCAGTGTGAGTGAAATGACATGACAATGAGGTGTATAGAGGTGAATACAGGTATGTGTCATGTATGATTAGTGAAGAATATCTACATCATCGTGCATGCGGCTAGGCAGGTAAGAAGCATGTGCCACTTGCATAATATATATGTACATCCTGGAATACTGTTTTCACGGAACTATAGCCAATTTGATTAAAGTCTAAGGGAGTATATGTATGTAAGATTGCCTACTATATACTCAGGTAGCAAGTTTCTTGGATGTGTGCACCCATTTATTTCCCCGAGGAAAGTGAAGTGGATGGAATATATAGGAGATGGAGGGAACAGTGTGTGTAGCGCATGACATATTAGATGAGACAATGTATGTACATATCATTTAATATCATAGCTTCACAGTCGGCCTGCCCATTACAATGATGCAAGTCACATACATTTGAATGGTGTATCGATATATATAGATAGGCAAGCACATATTTTGTAAGATAAACAAAACTGATAGGAAATCAATCAATTTCTTCCGATATATACATATTATAATACAATATACTGTACGTAAGTATAATATTTTAATATGTATATATATACACGTAATAATATTCTGATGTTGAGGTTACTATACTATAATTCTGCTGGCTTATACAAAATCAGCAACTCAGTTTAAATATAGATACACGGTGTTCCAAAAATATATTGAATTATACATATATGCATACCTTAACATATACATTATGTAAGCAGCTCTCTATATTAGAGTGCATGATATCATGAAATAATATATTGCAAAGTTGCTTACAACTCAGAAGCTTATATTTACATACAGAAAAAAGGCATAAATTTGTAAAAAGTCACCGACGCGATATATATGATCAAGGATACTGAACTAAAATGTATAGCGGAGTTGTTTCCACTGCTCCAAAAGGAATATCGATTGATGTAAATTTACCCAGCGCTCTGTTTCAGAGTTTAGTAAGTATATTTCATAGTTGGTAAGGTTGGTTGGAAGAAAATAAGGGGAGGTGTGGGTGGGGTGGGGAGGGGAGGAGATGAAATCCTGAGGGACACTAACACAAAATGGGCAGGGAACTGTATAGACAGCCTCATACACCAAGCAAATAACTCAATTATATTGGGGAAAATTAATTATATAATCGAAATCACATTAATTGCTGCTATAAGAGCCATATGAATCGATAAAATATAGGCAAAGTGTTGTGAATCATGTACCTAATATTAATACTGATTTAAAGATACATTATGTCAAACATTGAGGCACAAATACGATTTAATTGTTTTTGTTTATTTTGTCTAAAAAAAAGGCACATACCCCATATGTCTATATATGTACATGTTCTAATGTATATAAAAGTAATTAACAAATTTGTAAAACGAATATAGTTTTATTATTATTAAAAGCTGTTGCATTAATGATAATTAATTAACATTAAATAATATTCTATAAATATATGGGCCGGGAAAAAATGACATACGAGATATTTCATTTTACTATTCTTTTCAATCTAATAATTTGTTGAAGAAGTTATTAATTTTAAACACTTGTTTTAAGTATATATATAGGTACTGTAATAATTTCACTCATTTGGGCATTTAACAATTTATATGCTCCTATATTATAAAATTGTTACAACATTTGCAACAAATTTCAGCGTACAAATTGTGTGTGTGTTTTTCCACAAACGCCAATTTTTAATTGATCACACCACTTATAAAAATCGTTAACTGCACTGTCTAATTAGACATTTTAATTCCCCTTCAGATAAAATGTTAGATAATAAAACAATTTTCACTCAATATTTTATTATAAAAGTATTTTGATTTTGATTTACGAACAACATTTGCATAACAAAATTTGTTATTTTGAAATATAACTATATACTACACACTTTAATCACATTAATGAAAAAATTCGAATTTTATGTCATTTAAAAAAAGTATGATACATAATATATTATAGATAACAACTTTTATACGCAGATTCAATTATAGTTGCAGCAACCTAATATCATAATAAATTATATAATCCTTTCAATTATATAACTAATTATCCAAAGAAGGTAAATTATAGGTATGTAATATTATTCCACACAGTATAAATATTATTAACAGTTAGACTTATTGTTTTAATCAATGTAAGCGACTCCTATAAATAATTAATAAATAAATTGAATTAATAAAATTGAATTTACAGTACTCTAATCGGGATCTAATTCAATGTATATCAACACAATAAACTATATAAATAGCACTGTTATAGTTGTCATTATATTTTCCTGCTAAAACAAAGTATGGCAAAATAATTTTCTGAAAAATATGAAAATTAGCATTAATACGTTACATATAATAATGCTGGAATTCTACACATATGCAGCAAAACGTGACTAACTTTCATAAATATGTTTATAGCATGAACTAAAACCCTTCTTTGTGTGCCATATTGTTACCTATTTTCTGCCTAATTAGCAGATTTCGATCACTAAATTAAACAATACGTCAGTCGTCGATACCCAGTCTTGCTCGGTAAAATCAATGGGACATTTAATTCGGTTTATATTTCTTTCCTGTATATGTCGGTCAATTGTCATTAGAGGCTATATATAACTAAGGCGTTCATTTATTCTTCCTTTTTCGTAAATCAATCAAGTTCGGGGGTCTCAGGAAATCCCCCGTGATATATAGTGCCAGCATCGTAGTGCTGTCAGTTTAAAAGGTACGAAATGTTACCGATATTTATTTTCTTCTCAGAACTGAGATTAATTTAAGAAATCTCTTTTGACAGGTAAATTTCGGTAAAAAGAAGTATTTCGTCGAACAAGTATCTCTCTCACAAAATGTAAGAGTTTTCTTAATTTGGTTGGAAAAATACTCATTTATTTATAAATAGATGGTTAATTTAAATTTTATCTAATTTATCAATTCTAAAAAGAATATCATTTTGACGAATATAGACATAAACATAATTCGTTTAAATAATAAATATTCTGTTGAATAAAATACATATCAGTTTTTATTCAAGATTTTCTCTCTTTTCCTTTCGTTCCGTTTATACTTATATAATCATTGAAACAATAGTATAGGCTAAGATAAATGAATATATTAAATTATAACATTTACGAAATTTCTTCCAATTCTTACATACTCATTATTAAGGTCCTGTTACGATTAATTCTATTGATTCATCATTATTATTTCCTAATATTTAGAAAATTTTAAAGTATAAGTTTCAAAAATTAACTACATATATATATCATTTTTGAAGTACGTATATATAAGCAAATACTATGAACGTTTTTGTAATATTACAAAAACGAGAACAATTTCTAAATATTACAGTAAAGACATAATTCTTTAAATAATCGCCAACTAATAATATTTATTATGATTATATTGTACTAAAAAAAGGAAATAATTATTAATACGTATTCTTCTAATATGTTATATATATAATGTGAAAATTTAGTTACTTAGAAATATAATCTGCACCTTTTTAAAGATTATTTTTTTATTCTATTAAATTAATATAATATTATACATACCGGATGAATTATGTAATATAGCCCAATAAATGAGTCTACATGTACACATACGCACATGTGCCCCCCCCTGGGGCATTTTCCGCTCATAATAATGTTTGTAAACAAAACATAAATGGGCGAAGAGCGAAAGTTGTGTAAATCAAGTGCAATTATGTCAACAAGATTAAATATGTCAACAGAATTTAAGCAAACATGTTTGCTTTTCAAGTTTTCAAGTTTTCATTAAATACCTTTTGTGTGTCTGAACCTCAACAAAAAGTCGATCAAATCTATTGATTATTGGTATAAACACTAGAGTCGACGATTAGGTATGTCGTTTGATGAAGCATTGTCTAAATTCCACTACCTAAATTAAATAAAGATCGCAATAAAGAAAGGCTACAAATTTAGCGAATTATGTATACAAATTGTTCAATTCAATTTTATACAATTAGAAAAATGCTGTAAACATCGTTTCTAGAATTTTGTATCCAATTTTACGCAGCTATTAGAATTCAATATACCTACTAAATATGTCCATTTTTTATTGTATACACATTTTTGCCGCCCCCAATTGATATCTTTAACGTGTAACGCACTTAACCGCATTCAAGCTTTGTTTATACCTGCAGTTGGTAACTTGTTCTTGTTACTATACCATGTCTGGTTTTATTGCACTCCCCTTTTTTTAATCCTCCTGTTTTTTTCTTCAAAAATAAAGGCAAATAATCAGAGGGTACAATGTTATAAAGGGACGTGTTATAGGTTGCCATGAATATGTTTCTAGTTACCTAGACTACCAAGAAAGGCTGGATTACCGATGCTAGGCTGAAAGTCCCTTTATTATATGTTTATATTTGGTGACAAGGTTGTCAGCACCCTCTCTTATTATTATTTTATTATTTAAAGTACATGTCCCTAATTCTTTTTATGATATACACAGACTATTTGGTATAGAGTTGATTGATATATGATAAATGCATTTTTCTCTAACTGTTTTTGGTTTAATGTTCAAGAGTATGTTATCGTAAGATAATAGTGTATCTTCCTTAAATTTCCTCAAAATAAATCTTTAATTGAATCTTAAAAAAGGATGACGGCATATATATACTCGTACATCTACAATTACGAGCACAATTTTGCCTGTCCTTGTGTGTATCCTGTTTATTATTAGTGAAAGCTTTGTACGTTTATAGATGGGAGCTAAGGCAAGAATCTTATTAAATACTTGCCAATGAACAGCTGATCCTCTCAATGCTAACTCTTTATATTTATTTAATTGTGATTCAAAATATTCACGTATTCAAAATAACGTGACTATATTTCTAAAAGTAAAATATCCATGCGATAAACATATTCAATTGATTACATAAATGTTTTACTAAATTGCTTTATATATTACATTCAATTAATAATTCAAGTCTGAAAAAAACTTATTTAAATTATAAGCTTAGTGAGTATACATATTACTCACAATAACTTTGAGCAAACATTAATTATATTACATTTTCACAATACGTTGAATTGTTAAATGAAAATGCTATGTTTCCTGGAAGTATTTGATATGACCTTGTCAACATTTGATCTGACGTCGACGCATTTGTTCAGTCACCTGTTAATAGCTTATCAGGAAAACCTAAACATATCAAAAAGCTGTCTTTTTCATTATATTTGTTGCAAATATCTCGTAAAAGTTACAGATTTTCTGCATGGACCAGTTAAAAAATAATTTACATATTTAAGAGTTTTATAATATTGTAATTCCCGTACTAAATATTATATATTATTTTATGTTTAGTTGATTCAACGCATTTGCGTTAAACTTAATTTTTGTCCTATATTTGTAGTAAATCTAACAAAAAACAGAATATAAAAATGGATATTATGATGAAATGGATTATTTTATTAATAACTATAACAGTCTTAACAGTGCTAGATTGTAAATTCAAACGATCCTCAAAATTGATTGAAATGCGTGCACGCGGTCGTCGAGCCATTTTGAAATTTAAATTGACCGATAGCGACCGGGAAATGAAAATGAAGCTATCTAATATATAAACAAATGAATAATCATTATTTTATAATATAACGTTATCAATATTCATTTATATTTATATTTCAAACTTAATTTAAAAAAACGAATAAAAAAGTTAGCGCGGAAAGTATAGAATCGCCAAACATTTTATGTTGCTCGAGAGTTGACATAAAAATGTAATATTTATAATGTTGATTTCATTGAGTGGAAATCGATCCAGTTGTCTACCATAATACAAAAAAGTTGGATTTGTTCTAGCTAATCTCCTGTCTATAGAAAGTTTTCCCTTTCATACACAAACCACATTATCTATTTATTATTGTCAGGTGGCCTGTTCATAAACCAGCATGCATTGTTCAGACGACGCCAGAGCGAGGACACTTGAGGAAAAGGGGGCTTCAAACTTCAGATCAAAATGTCAGCTATGGACAAGCAAAATGCAGGGGAAATTAGCTCGGGTAGGTGACGCTGCTGCTTTGAATAGGGTCTGTGGAGATGTTGAAAGGAGATTATATTATGCAAAGACTGATGAGAGAGAGCGTGAAGCAGCAGAATGGGATACATTTGGGAATAAATCGTGCAATGTCCATCAGCAGCAGGACTGACTTGCAGTTTACATTGCCCTGTACATAAGTCTCCTGTCTGTTAACGTTCCTTCCTTCCTTCCTTTCTTCCCTCCCCCCTTGCCTTCGCTGTAGAGTGTTATAGCCTCTATAACAGTGTTGTTAGGGTCATGCAGTACAGCTTGGGTGAGACGGGATCTTGAACTGCTGCGCGCTTTGGGTGGATCACGACTGCCTCGGCCGGAGGAGGGGAGGCCACGGAGAATATATTAGCAGAAAAGAGTCAGGATTCCCTCTCAATAGCTACGGCAGGTACCATACTATAGTTTCAAATTGGCCGCATTATTGAACCGGCACACCGGCTTAGTTCAATTTTTCTCCATCGTGATAATGAGGTTTAGTATATGTAGCTCCGCAACACACCTCATCTCTTCTCCCCTCCCTCCTTCCCCCCCAGCCCATTCAACATCAGCATTGGCTACAGCTCCCCTCATTCGCAATATACCAACCGCCGCAGCATTATTTCAAAGCAATGTGTACAACACACACACATACATCAATCTTTTCTCATAAACATTATTGCCTGTCTGTCGGGTTAGATTGGATGGAATGCAACTTGTGTATTCTTCCCCATTATATAGCCGGAAATTCCTAAAGTAGACAATATTTTATTGCCAGTAGATACATAAATACGTATTTTAGGAGAGTTTATAAAATAGCATCGGCAAAAGCATTAAAAGGAAAGTTGAAGAAATTAGGTAATAATATCGATTTTAGTTTAATTGAAATATTTATAGGTATAACTTAGGTATATGCGTTTCCTTTTTTCAATAATTTAAAATGAAAATCAATAAAATTTAATACATTTTTAGTTATAACTTTTTTAAATGTATACTTTATTATTAATAAGCTGTTTGTGTTTAAGACTTTAGTCATGAGTTAATTTTTTCTGAATATAGAAAAAATAATAATTTCTAAACCGTTATATTATTATAAATAAACACATTTATGGCTTGATATTTGAAGCGAACTCTGTAAAACTACTTATTTTCAATCCAATATAGTCAGAGATGAATCCAGTCTATATTATATCTACATATTTATTTGTCTAATTCATCTACAATATAATATATATAACCCACGAATATGAATTATTCGGTATAAATGACGAAATTTAATATAGTCACGCTTTAAATAATAACCAAGAACAAACAATGTAAATATTTCACCTAAAAACATTAATTAGCCTCTAGGGCAATTAACAATTGTTCCATAATGGAGCTGGATCCTCCTTTTGTGTCTAATAACAATAGACACAAAGATTCTTAAATGAGCCTAATTAGTCGGGAAAACTATTATATTTTCATCATAAACCAATTGGGTTTTCTAATAAACCTCATTATACATGTAGCTCGTGAAATACATGTAAACAATGCTTATGCTCCTTCCTAATTTGGGTTTGGAATAAAAACTGGAAATTTATAAACCGTTGATTAAGCTCACAAAAATTTTACCGTAAGTCATAAACTATATATGATTCACAACATTAATAACGCAGGCCAATAATTAAATGAATATACCTACTTTTTTTTCAGTTAATGTTTTATATAAGTATATATTAATTATTAAACATATAGTGACGTTAATTGTTGCAAGGCTATAATACAAAAAGTTATAATTTAATCACACATTACATTTAACGAATAATAAAAAAAAGCTATCCTTATAGAAAAGTACAGTTAATTTACAATTTTAAATTAAACTACGATAATATATATCTGATACATAAAAAATTATAATAAATTCGAATATATCCATTAATTAAGAATGTACGCTTCTATATTTTTTCAAGTTGGTTTTTCTCTTTGTCTGACAATACACATAATTATATATTAAAATAACAGCGGGTTTTGTAGATGCATTAAATTGACGGGATATAATATTAGATTCGTGTATTCATGTCATGTTTATTCCACATCACTTAACTGAAAACTGATTTAAAAGCAAATCTGCAAATAATTGAAAATTCTCTTATAAATTATAATGTGTACTATATTAAATGAAAACGCCTTTTTTCTCCAAACAAAAAGTTTGAAGGTGTAAAAGAGAATCTTCCCCAATTACCATTTCAAATAAATAATGAATAACTTAGTTAGTCTACACGCATTGATTTAATAAAATATGCGTAATAAATATTTACATAATAGATAGACACTGGTATATTTCAGTATTATTGTTTGATAAATATACGACTGTCATAATGTTATTACAATATTCTCTCAGTTCCATGTATACAAACAGTGCTTGAGCCTTCTGAATGGCCTAGATTCTATGTCTTCAAGAAACACTGACATTATATTCATTAAGAGAAAAACCAATTTCCGGAAGTAACATCATTGCAATACAGCGAGGGGTAACAGAAGACCCTTCTTCGCATATATATTGAATTGAATTCGTAATATCAAAAAGTTATATTTCTACGGACAGAATTTTTCATCGTCACGTGTAAAGCGACTTTTCAGGGGAGTATTTTACTATCAAAATCTATAATAATTAATTAAACAGTAAACACGCACCTCATGTCTTTGCATACATTTATTCACCTCATAATTCGGGGGAAGTTTCAGGTATGTTATTTAGCATTTTTAAATACGCAGATTTACTAAATAAGCTTTACAACTTTTATTTTAGATACTATATATACATAAACAAGTATAATAGCGGTTCTGTTTGGAAGGTTGGACTGCTTAAAGTGAGGGACTGAAACAACCCAGGAGACGCATAGAACGCGACAATCATTTATATACTCGACGCAATGGAGCCTGGTTTAGATAAATTATGTATTTAAATATAAAAAGAAATATTGATTTGTTACCAAATTATATATTTGTGTCACGAGATATATCTCAACTCTTCTAGTTTGTTGTCTCTTTACTCTCTACGCAAATTATTATGTTGATTATAACAATAAGTGTATCGCTTAAATTTGTGAAGATATACTTATGCAGAATATATGTATAAATGCGGAAATGCAGCTTATTCTAAAATAATTTCAAATTATACTAAAACACATTTATTTTTCTTTAATTTATCATGGGAAATGATGTTTTGTTAAAAAATGATCGTAATGTTTTGTATTTATATGCACATGTGTATTATTTAATAAAGGTAATTAAAGGTATATAGGTACTAAATTCATCTTAACTGAACTAACAAAACAAGACAGAAATTGCAGACGTTATAAATATTAATACATGAATTTTAATGACAATGTTAAAAGCATATATTTCACTTGTATATATTTCACACAACAGATTAGAAAATATATATTCTGCTTCCAAATTAAAAATGATGGAAGAAAACATGATTATGCTTGTTTAAAATTGAATTGCACAACTAAGACAATAGCAGGCTATAATTACGAGACGAGAATTAAGCGAATATATAATTCGTTTATAATTAAGTAATTTAAGTACAAATGTATTATTTATTTTTAATTAATGTAAAACATAGAAGCATTTAATGAATAAATCAGATGTAAGTCGAAGTATGTCTTTATATGTTTTTAAAATTATATTACTGACAAATATTTAAATTCTAAAAAACAACGATTCTAAATCCAAATTAAAAAAATTTAGTTACGAAATTTGCAAATATAACCTAATTTTTTAAATATATTTGAAATTTTCGTTTTTATATTTTCGTCCTCTTTTATTGTGCCTTAATTTATTTAATCCAAATAAAAAAATTGTTAATAAAGACAGTAATAAAATAACCTATTAACGGCAACAATTTAATAATTATATATATTTTAGGTTGTATGTATAGATGTCATGTTTTCAAGTACATTTACTAAGCGATTAATTTTGATACCAAATACCTATGGCTTTACAATTAGAATTATTGCTTTTTCAATTAATCCATTTATTATATAGGTATAGTATATATTTTAAATATACTTTACTTGATACTATTATTAATTGGATCACATGTTTTACTCCGGATTCTCCGAAGAATGTCTTCTAGCACTCTAATAATTTTGAAACCTATTAACTATTTTGAATCGGTTCAAATTGTATCACAAATTATAAGATAAAATACCAGTTTTTTTTTTAACTTATTTTCATATCCCCCGGTTAGTTTAGGTGTTTTGGCCAGCATGTATACGACATAAAAAGGATAAATCATGTCCTAAACGTAGGTACAAGGTCTAATTATCAGTTTCCCATGCACTGTAGTCTCTCGCATATAAACCCGAGTTTACAGGAACACTGTATATCACAGACTTAATTCGTAAATTCATTTATTGTAATATTTAGTTGTAATATTACAAAAAGCTTCAAAAATTCAATTACGCACATTACACATGTATTTTTTTAGTTCTATATTTATTTATATTTTATTTTATCTGTTAATTCACATAGACAATATTTAGGTCTATTATAACAATGCTCATGCTTAGAATAAGTTTATGTAACCATAGCAGCTTGTTGCATCTACTTTGCACAAGCTTTTTAATATTTATTTTTATTAAAATAATTAAGTCTTAATATGTAATTTTATTACTTAAAAACAAATTCGAGTCTTGTATCGTCATATTTTTGCAAGAAAACATATTTTAAATGTATATACTTCGTGAATGATTAGATGAAATTATTCCATACTCGCATCAGTGTTTCCTCACTTTCGGTAATATAATATAAGTGTTTTAATATATAAATAGAATAAATAGAGTAAATAAGTATCCTGAAGCAGCATATTTAGTGAATAAGATAAAATAACATTTTATTGCACTCGATAAGGGAAGTTTCTCTTCAGAAAATTTGTGCAAAATACACTTTTATTTCAGCAGCTTGTGCTTCATCTATTTTATTTTATCTTATTCAATAAATAGAATATTTTACTCATTTTTTTAATTAAAAGGATGCATTTTTTATTTGTATTCACGTGACCAGCTGACTAGTAAGTATATAGTTAGTGCTAAAAGTTACACAACTTTATTTTGAAAAAAGTTGGGATATCAATGGTTTGATTCAGGACAACTTTTGCTAACTAATACATATATTTGTGTATCAATTATATTTAAGTTGCCATTTAAGTTCGGTTATTAAAGCTATAATAAGTTCACTTTCAATTTCACGCCTGTTTCACTAACACTATAAAGCTTATATTATATCGATCCGACAATGTCAGTCATGCGCAGAAAGTGTTGTGTCATCTCTATATTGGTCCATTGAATCAATATGCTGCCGTAAATCAGTGAATTATAATCTGCATTGATGATATTACTTCAATATACAATGAACCCGACTAACCCGCCGATATAAGCAATTTAAACGCTTCACAAATTACCTACTGCACTTTATTAAATCGAAACTGAAACCAAGCTTAAAACAAATAATTCTGTCACGATATTCTCGGATGTAGAGCTGCGGAATCGAATTACACTAAATTCGCTGTAGGTATGCCCACTGCATAATAAATGCATTTACACCCAGATTTATACCCCAGGTGCACTCACCTCTCATGCATTTACACCCCGATTTATGCCCCAGGTGCACTCATCTCTCATGCATTTACACCCCGATTTATGCCCCAGGGGCACTCACCTCTCATGCATTTACACCCAGATTTATGCCCCAGGTGCACTCACCTATCATGGAGTCGCAGAGCTGCCAGATGCCCGCCTTGAAGTTGTAAAGACAGGAAGTAACCGTATTGTTCCAGTTGGTGAGGATCACACCCACCCGTTCGGTCGGGTTATCCCGGCTGAAGAGCTCTCGGCCTGTGACACTCCAGGCGGTCTGGTTGAGGCCGATCTTGTCATAGTGGAATCGAGTGTCCTCCCATTCACTCGAGGAAATGGCAACCACAAAGAGAAGGGTCCCGATAAAGGGGAGGCCGGTTGAAAGGGCCACGAGAACGATAAACGAAGGAGGCAGCATGACGACCGTCCTCGAATGCGGAGAAGAAGATCGAGAGAGAACAGAACAGAAGAGAAGATAAGATATCCACCACCACCAAATCCGTGTTTCAATCACAGTCACAGGCTGAAAGAGTCACCAGCAAAAGTCATCATCAATCTCTTTATAGTTGTCGTCATGGGTTCTCTTTGCGCTTACCGACGATGATACCCAATTCTCGTTCATTTGACTGGAATTCAGTCTTCTGGCAGCCAATGAGATTACAGCAGCGCTGTAATAGGTCAACTACTCGGCAGCGGAAGAGGAAGTGGAGTAAGTTGTTGATGTTTGTTGCTAGGCGCCCGCTGAATAGGGGATATTATGCAAGTTGTCTTAACGTTTAGTGTGATGGGATTATTTAAGATCATGATCCGTGTTACCCGTTTTACTTTTAATAATATGAAAGGATATTATTATAATATTATATCTTCTGTCGACTTTTTTAGTTTTTCTTTTAAGTATAAATCTTAATATTTAATTGTCTGTAGGTCCTACGTTTTAGTAACTTACAACTAAACTTATTATTAACTTATATTATTTGGTATTATTAACTTGAGCTGGATATCAAAAGTTAATTTATTTTGATTTTTGTTTTGCTTTAAATTATGTTATATTAAAAAAAACACATTACATATGTATAATGTGTAATGTGTAAATACATATATCATTTATCTGCAATGTTCAATTAGAAAAATTAAATAATGCATTTAATTTAGTTTAATTAAAAATATATGTATTCTTAAAAAGGCATTTTTCGCTGCTAAACAATTATAATAGCATGTTAAAAATAACCCTTTTTTTTCAGAATAGATAGCAATGAAGATATTCCAAAATATCTTTTAATTCTTTTTTTTTAGAAAATATGAGGAAAGATCAGATGTTATTTAAAAAATATAATATGACACTATAATTTGGAATATTCTAAATAATAAATTTATTAAACATGTATAACATAGTTTATTATGTGTGTTTTCATTGATTATATATGCGTGAAAATATACCTGTTTTTGGCATTTATAAAGAGTAACAGAATACTATATATTCATACAATTATCTGCAGAGTCACTTAGAAATGAGACCAATTAATGATACCATTTCGTATTATTCGGAGTTTGGGTAATTTACACATAACGTTTTAAGAATTTGATGACTGTAATTAAATGCAACTATTCCGTTTTTAAGATTAATGATACCCATGATAATTATAGAATGTAATGTAATGTATAAATCTCATTTGATTGAGATAATTTTCAAAGTTCTCGAGAAAAAAAAATGACTAATTAATAATCCTAACAGCAATATAACTAGTGCAATGGCAGGCAATTTTCACTATAATTTAGATATCATTATTATTACTAATGCAAATAAATGCTAAATACAGAATAAATTCGTGAGTTTTAAGTGAAGATATAATAAAGAATTGTTTTATATTTGCGATTAATTAATATAGTATGGAAATATTAAAAGCTTTAGATATAAACAATAGAAATGTTTGTTAAATATAGGTACTCTGAAGGATGCTTTCAGTCAATGTTTTCCATCATTTTTGCATAATTCCAAAGATTCTTTCTAAAATACATCTTTTAATATATTATTAATATCACGAGGTACCTAATACCACTGAAATAGCGTGTATATAATATTCGGATAATATTATTTTTGAAATAATGTTTTCTAATAAGTGTGAATACATATATGCATACCTGTGCCTATATATAATTTCTATTATGATGGAATTTGTCTAAAAATTTAAAGGACTTCACAGTATAAATTAAAATGCGATAATTAAAGAGGATGAAACAGTCACAATACATATTTATTAGAACAAGAAGGGAATAGGTATCCACACGACGCAAACCTGCATGAAATGTATCACTTTCTTAGAACATCAAGTCAAACATCTGAAATAAGAAGCTTTTATAAAAATGTTTAAACGATTGTATATTCAGGCCAAAATTATGTCGACTACTAGATGGTATAGAAAATGTACCCCATTACCGTTGACCGTTGACGACTTTAAGTGCACCCCAAATGGGGAGTACATATTAAGAGCGTAATTACTGTTTCAGTGAACAAAGCCTCTAGAAAGGAATGGGAAGGAATGTATAATAGGCATGTACCGTTCGAACTTTGATATCTCAGAAACTATTGAATATTATATAAACACAGAACTTGATACACATGTAGAATTTCGATAGCCTTGAAAGGTAAATAGGCGAATTGTTTTTATAATTTTAAGCAGATAAGTTTTCAAATGGTGACTGAGACGAAATATTTCAGTTTTATCTAAGTGAAATGATGTACATATATGTGTAATTTACACGAAATTTTTCCCAAACGTAAATTCCATTTTATAAAAACTAAAAAAAAAATTAATTTTATGATATTTCAAATAGATGTAGTAAATAAATGATACCTATAATGCCGATTTTTAAACAAAATAATTATATTTAAAAATACTATAATTGTTATAAATGACATATTTATTATTTGGAAATCTCTTTCCCCTTTGCTCATCTATTTTCCCATTGGCCAGCTTACAGCATTCTGATTGGCTAATACGAAGTGATAGCAAGCTCTGTCTTTAGTGGATTTTTAGTGGCTATTTCTAAAGGCAGAGTTAGTTATGGTATTTATAGTAGCATAGTGATGATAACTGAGCAATAACAACATCTTCGCTAAAAAATAAAATCCAACTTATACATCGAATAATGTATTCATATTCATTAATATATATGTTATTTATTCCTATCCATACCGAGCTATTTTACACATCCATATACCGTGTTTGGAGTTGACCGATCGTGCCCCCCCCCCTATAATTTTTAGTGACCATCCTATGGGGTGTACAGTGGTGAC
>JAYRBW010125957.1:0-16532 GCA_036023295.1 Invenusta paracnida | reverse complement strand
CGAGTTCCATCTACCCCGGATTTGGATTCAGAGTATCCTTTCTCCTAGCCTTTGCCTAAAGAGGCTTGTCCCACAAGGCAGTGGGGCGCCCAGTTATACCGCCGGAGCATTCGGTCCCAGAGCCTGTGTTACTGAGAAAGCCTCCTTGCCACGTCAAGGCCACAGGTTGGAGTTCCCTTTCATCGAGTTGTATGACCATAAGGCATTACAACAACCCTCCAGTTCTCCAAGGGGGTTATTATTATCCAAGAAGTATTATTATCTAAATAAAATGTCTAATATGCAAAAAGTGTAATTGTAAATATTACAATATTACAAAACTATGACAATTTGAATAATAAAATTAAGATTGATATGGATTTTACCAATGCACCTTTGATAAGCTATGTATCAAAGTAAAACAATCTAATAATTAATTGAATGCATTTTATATGAACTGCTGCAATAGGAACTAGTTTTAGAGTCATGAAAACAAGTTATTACTTATTCCATACTAAAGGCTATTTTCCCATTATAAGATGTTTCTCCTGAAAACCTATCTATTGTGATAATTTTTACATGATTTGGCACAATTTTAGTTTTAATAATATTATTCTATTTTATAAACATTTGTTAAAACGTATAATAAAATGTCTCATGATATGTTCGAAATAAGAATTTATTTCATCATTAGGGAGGTTTCAACACTTTTGAGACACCTACTTAGGAATATTTAAATTACTAATATAATCAGTGTCTTTTTCATAACTAAATATAGTTCGTACAATACATCTTTCAGAATGTTCTATAGATTAACATGTTTTTCAGGCAGAGTATGACTAGTAGGTTTTTATCTTTTAAAATGAATATTGTAAAATTTTAAAATATTGGAAAAAAATAAGGCTATAAATAAATTTAAAGTTTTCAAATTCGTGTTTTTTAATTACTTATTTAAGTAAACATATGGAGCGCTTATAATGTTTAGTGGAAGTCAATATATTTAAGTTTGAAATCAGAATTTAATTTGCCACAAAATAAGTTATGTTACTTATAGTTTGTGAGATTGGCTTAATAGCTTTATATTGTAGAATTTTGTTAAAAATAAGAAAATTCGTGTTTATTTAACCATTAACATACTAAATATTCATTATCTTAAGTAGGTGTTACATTTGTCTGGTATAACCTAACCCTATTATAAGCAGTTTACTGTACAGCTTCTTATATATGTTAATTCTGGCACTTAACTTTCTAATAAGAGCATTATTAATTTGTACATATTATCAGCAATTAGATATTTCAAACTAGGAAATAATGACAAAACTCGGATATATCTTTAAGAGTGACACCTGTTTTCTTTTGTAAATTATTATGGTATTTCTGTTTGTTTATCACGTTCGATTTTATTTTAAATGTAAGTTTGTAGAGCTAATCAATAGATGCTTTCTTGTATGTTTTTTATCATCCAATTTGTCTCTAACTTTTATATACTATTCAATAATATTTTTAATTATTAAATAATATAAAGATTAAATATCACGTGTTTTATCTTCTGGTTTCTTCTTTCTCGTGGATTATAGTTATACATATATTATAGAAGTGTTTAAAGATTACTAACTATTAATCTTATATATAAATATATATATAGGTATATTTTTTTATATTTCTATGTAATTTTTATCGTTATATTGAATCAAACTTGTATGTATTTAGTTTAATTCACCGAAACAACCTTTCTATTTTAAGGTTAAACACACTAATCTTCCTAACGTCTTTCCTTCAGTGGGAATCTGTCTCTTCAATACAAGTTATCCACTTAAATCACTCACTACCGGAGTTTTATCTAGCCGAGACGAATAGAATGACTCCTCTTGAGGAGGCCCGTACTCGCCTCTACCTCACTGACTTCGTCCGCTCGAGGATCACCTCAGGCGAGCCCTGTACTGCTGCCATGACAGCCGTCTGTCGAGAATTGGAGGCCCTGGCGGCCGAGTGTAGGCGCCTATTAAGCACTTCCAGAGTAAACAACAGCGAAGATGAGGAGTCTCAGCAGCATCGATTCCAGTCTAGCCTGCGTCAGTTGGCGGTACTGGTTGACCAACGCTACTCGAAAGAGCCGGGGAACCTCGCTCGTGATGCCCGCACTCTCGGGGATCCAGTTAGTGAGGCGAGTTATCAGGCAGTGCTCCAGGAGCTGTTCAGCACGGACATCAACTGGGGACGAATTGTCAGTATGTTTGTCTTCCTGGGAGAAATGAGTTTCTGGGCGAGTCAACGGGGTGTCACCACCTACGAGGGGGATCATGGGATAATAGCTACATCTCGCAGCACAAATGTCGTCTACATCGACTGGACAGTTGAGTTCGTCAAGCGAAGTCTCTGGACTTGGATAAAAAACAACGGTGGCTGGGTACGTTCAATTGTACATGTATCCAGTTATATTTTGTCTTTTGCACACTTTGTAAAAATGCTCCGAAATTGTTACTTTTAATTTATTTGCAGATAAACAAAACAATTCATAAGTAAAAGCAATGAATTACAGGATAGACTGATAGATTGTTGGTTTTGACTATGTAGTTAAATGATTAATGGAGTCGGTCATATATATAAATTTATCTGATGAATTCTGTTAGTTATTCGTTTATTTATAACATTATTGAAATTATCATTAAAAATTGTATTCAACCATGGATCCCGTTGGTTGTTTCTTATGGGTGCTATTGCTTAATTATTTCTAATTACATCAGATTCATTTTATTAGTCAGTTAAATTTTTTTTTAAACGAGATTTATTTGATATAATCTCTTGCATCACTATATAGTTTGTAACTTATGTACTTCAGTACATAATACAGTAAAATTGCAAGCCGCAGTATGTGAGATCCTTGTAAACGTTCAGTAGGTATGGCAAGTGTTGTATCAGTTTTCTGTCCATGCAAGTGCATATTTAGAGGCACCATGCATAGGTGCATGGTGTCAATTATGTAGACACATTATAGATACTGTTATTTTGTTAATCAGCATTAGTCACTGTGTTAAAACAATGTTAAGAAGAATGAACTAAATAAAATTGTAAACCCACTTTTATTAATGTTTCAAGAAGATTCATTTTGTTTTTATTAATTAAAGTATTATTTTGAGGAGCTTCTCGAGTTAGGACGGTTTTCAAATTCCACCCTTAATCACTTCAATGGAATACATTTATATAATATTCGGTCCACTTAGTTTACAATAAAAGCTTATTTTTTATCTAAGTAAGTGAAATAAATAAAATTATTTAAATGCTCATGCAAAGTGGAATAAATAATATTAAAGAAAATTAGACATTGATCCTGATAGTAGTGATGCAATTACTGCTCGTTCAAATTATCTATAAAACATATCAATCTGGTATCGGTTCAAACATATTATTTAATTTTATTCCACTATTGCATTATCGATGACCGCTATCTGCTATTACCGAAATATAGCAATCACAAAGTTAGAATATAGACATGATTAAGAAATACAATAACAATAAATGGGCAAAACAATTAGGACATGTATTTTACGATACTATTTTAATATTAACAATCAAAACTGGCTGACTGTATAAGCTACATTAAATTTTTCTCATTTTACTTATAACATATTATACCGGAAAAGGCTGAACCCTCAAGTATGTATACAAAATAAGATGCTTATAGTCTAACCGCACATGCTGTTTCTTTCAGTATAAATCAAACCAACCTATTTAGCTTATAAACCCCACCTATATGTGAGCGACAGATAAGCCGAATGACGCAATTTTAAGCTGATAATAACTCAACATGTGACAGAAAAGGGACAAATATTTTCTCTCAATTATATTAAAAATTGGCGCATGTACTATATGTAGAATGAAATTGTCACTAAAGTAAACTAACTATTTATATGGGAAGCTGTAGCATTCAGCATTTTTGCCTAAGCAGAAGGAAGATAGTGCTGGAAAGATATTTCGGAGTTTATGTGGGAATTTCTGCACATTCCGCTTAGTGTTCAGGGAAAATTAACATGTAGGTTTTTTATACATTTAAAACCTGTCTCTTAATTCTTTACAAGCTAACCCTTATCTGAATATTATTTATGATTTATTTTAAATAGATTTTCGAAAATGCAATTAACTGTTTTAATCTTAAAAGTGATATATACATATATGTAGTATCCGGTGGTAGTGATCGTTGTTTGTCGTAAATCGAAGTATATTAAGGCATCCTTCCATATTATGTATATTACATTTTTGTAAGCAATAAAATGTAAATATTGATTGAATGCAACTAATATGAATGAATTTTACGTTGGCTATCAGCCAAACCAAAACTCCTTTTACGTTTTATAAGTGAGTCATCTGATATATACAATTAAGGCTCTTTACTATAATATAATGTATTTCTATGTTAATTTATGTGCTGGGAAATCCATTGATTTCATAACACAGATTAAATTACTGAGTTTTCGATATTCTATGCATTTATTCTTGATAAAGATTGTGCAACTCAAAGTATGTACGTTATGAATCCGGCATGAAAATGTTTATAATTATAAGCTTATGCATTTCTATTAATAAACGTGTGTTAGTTAAATATAACTGAAATAGTTGGTGCTGTAGCTACATGAATTTTCGTTATTACACCGACCGAAAACGCTAGTCATACTGTTGTTTGCTGTATTTTTATTATTTATCCCGCTTAAATTTGCATATTTTTTTAATAAACTTTGAATGTATTTTGTTATGTAGAACTCATTATACGGTTATTACCTTATAACATGTTTATGATTGTAAGCGTTTATTTGAATAAGTTGCTTCACTATAGAAAAACCTCTACTCTGTGAAACTTTACATATTGAAGGAGGGGAGGTTTTATCGATTTTTTTCTCCTCCCTTTATGATGCCCTTCTCGCTATTGCTTATATCGCGTAACTTCGGGTTTTAGTGTGCCTCCACGTTGTCTTTATACCCCATCTCTAAAAGTGCTCGAAGTGATTACGTCATCTTACGCAGTCGGGCTTTATATGAAACACTATAGCTCTGGTCTGCTTAGGTGGTTGAAGTGGTTAGTTGTGTTTATCATCTGATTTAAGATTATTTGGCTTGGGTTTATTTATTTGGTAAGCTATCGGGAATGTTGCTTTTAACTTTACCAAAAAGCCTGACATGAATTCTACAATCAAGGAAGATTTTCATAACAAGAAATTTATTTAATTAAATAAATCGGTAGGAAGGTGGTTGTTCAACATATTGTGAAATTCTCATAAAGCTCTTTCACGATACTCCTTTAATATATGCTGATTTCTGTTGACATAATACATTATTTACTACTCAGGATTTAAATTTTGCAATCAAATAAATCAATATTCGGTTTATGCCATCAGTCTTTTAAATCTGTTATTATTAAAAATTATACAAAACAATAATATAGGAACCCGAGGCTACAACTGACAACTTTGAATTTTCAATGGATCAGTAATCTTTTTTGTCTTTTTCATAAAGAGTATCGTGTTTTTTGGTCCAATACATATATTTAGTTACAAATTTGAGTAGTATTGTATTCCTATCTTATAGAAATATATCAAAATAAAACATATCGAAGATTCATATAGTTAAATTAATGTCTAACCATGTGAGTATTGATGTGTTATGTGTTTATATGTTATCTTGTTTGTTCATGTACAGTTTATATTCTTCGATTTGGCTTATCGCAGTAAAGAAAATGTCAGAGAAAAACGAGAGTTTATAAATTATCTAGTCTACTTTGACTGTTGTTACGGGAAACGTAAATAATATGCAAGATAGGTAGTGGAAAAGAAATAAAGCAGTAGGATAAGAGAAAGTGATATAATATATAGGCGCAACTCGATTTGCAATTTCTCCTCTGTAAATGCATTGCTATTCTGCTATCGATTTGTTTATATTTCGACCTAGCTCTAAAGCTGCGGTATACAAAATCTTATTAACCAGCTGTGTTATATCATACAGAAATCTATAATCTAGTGCTTTATACGAAGAGTATTTCCGGGTTTGCAGCATCGTTCAGCCTATTGTTACAGGTTTTTCCTCTGCATTAGACAAAATTGCATTTGAGTCAAACATTTATCATTAACAAACAAATTCAGTTTCTCAATATAGTCGAATATTTCACATATAATCTCATGAGTCGAGAATAATATATATATATATCTAAACTTGTCACAAATATCTCTTCTGTGTACATACAGTATTTATGATTTTACTCCTTATAAAACTTAGCCATGCGGATAAATCTTTAATCTAAATCAATTGTTTTAAACCTTCGCACATCTATTGCTCTATAGGTGTCTTACATTAAATTGTACTTAAATGATGTGCACCATACTTTTTGGTAATTAATTCTTTTTGGATATACCTACCTCTAAAGCACCTGACCAACTATAAATCTGACTATCCTTGCTGACTTGTGTACCTTTAGATGTATATACCTATAATGTATATAATTATTGGTAGATAGTAGCCAGGTTTCCTGGTTTTGTGTATTGTATTCTGCTCGTAATCAATCAACTACTGACGTTTATGGTCCCATAATATCCTCTATATAGGTGACAGGTCACCTGTCAATTTTTGTAATCTATACCTCCAGAATCCCAACCCCTTTCTAAAATATTCAGATATTATACGCTCGCTGTTAGTATACCCACTATCGTCAATGTGATAGTATATAGGTGACGTTTTGATTCATTATTCATTTGACGGTAGTTGTATCAAGTACATAAGTACCTACCATATTATCCGAATGCTTGTTTGCGTGTTATTTCCACAATATTTTGAGAGTTATTATCCTTCCTTAAAAAGAAACTACTATATTTTTTATAAAATATGCCCACAAGATATTTGGAATTATACACTTCATGAATTAGTTAACAATCTATACTAAAATTTGCAAAAAGAAGTAAGTATTATCGCCCTTGAAGTTTTTCTTTTCTAATAACAATTAACACAAACTAGTGTAAGTAACATTTTACTATATATATTATCATTTGATATGTAAAGCACATTACATTTTATTAATAGACAAAAAATGACTGAATTTCATAAGTATGTATATTAGTATACAAATTAAATAATGTACAAGTTTAAACTTTAATAACTTATTGACAAAATTATTAATACATTATTAACTGTTTTATAAATAAAAGTTTTTTTAAATTGATAAAAACTATCGTGCTTAATTGTAGCTGATCAATTTTTTGAAAATATTATCACATTACTTTTTCTTCTGTTGTATAACCAAATATTGTTTTTATTACATATTGTTATTTTAAACGTGTGTAATAATACATTTATAATAAAGGTTACACACATGTGGCATTAAATAGGGGTTTATTGTAAAAAGGAATGATTCAATTATATTTATTTTTTCTAATAATAATTGTATTATTTGATATAAATATTTTAAAGAATATAATATTAAAAATATTTGTCAGTGTTTCGATCAGGAATAGCCCAGGCTATATTCGCCTAATTTTCCTGTAATACGTATTAATTATGAAACAAAATCTGTAATCCATCCCAGTTGTTCTAATATAGTATTATTTTATATATTCTGGAAAATAATTTATGGAGCATGGAAATTGATGCCAATAAATATTTATTGATTTAGAATTCCGTGCTTCCCGTCATTGCTTTTTCTCTGCTGAATTTCAGAAATTTCATTGTGCATGTTTCCTTGTTTGCGAAGTAGGTATTGATCGTATTGTAGTTTAGTTTTTCATTCATTCTGTTTGACTGTCTGTCTGTTTTATTTTATTTCAGTTTGTTGTATAGAAAAAGGGTTACAGAAGATCTAGTATTCTGCCCCTATTCATGTTAGGAAATGTTTTTGTAAAATAAAATTAACCCATTTAAAGGAGTTGATATTTTTTACTAAGTTATGTGACTTGATTTTATTGATCTTTACTATCTGATTATATTTAAAGGTTCTGCCTCTCCGCTATCTTTTTTATATGAAAGTGCATATATACATATATACAGTTTGTATATACACGCAGTTTCTATATTTAAAGTCTGTTATTATCTTAAAATATAACTTTGTGACTTACTACAATGAACTTCGTGAGAAGTATTATAGTTGAATATTATTTAAGTATTGCACAAAAGGACATTTACTATTTCACTAAATACATTGTGTTTACATTATTGTGACACATAGTTTATATTATACAAACGATTATAGTCAACATATTTTTAAATATTTTAATGTACTTATTGGAATTCTTGTATATTACTTTGTCATAATTGTTAATCAACATTTTATAAAATAAAAATTTACTAACATACTTTTAAATTTGTTTTATCTTGAACGATATAAAACAATTCATTTAAGTCGGTCTAAATAATTGTATATTTCAATATAATTATGGTAGATGACGGCTCACTTAAATGAATAACTAGTGTCTAACGTTTTCAATGTCATATTTATTTTGTCTGTCATTCTTGCCGCTAATTAAGGTTGTCAAAAATCAATGATATACATCATAGTTTAGTCAAACTATAAAATTTCCTGTGTTTGTATTATATGAATTATACATATAAGCTTGTTAATCAATTGATTTTTAATATTACAGAGCAGTTAATATATGTGTATGTTGGCATATGTATGTCAAAAACAGCGATTTTTTTAATAAAAATGTTGATACTATCCAATTTTTATTAAAATAACTAAGTTTAGCATCCCTCATACCACACACAGAACGGACTGGTCTTGTTTGCCGCCCACATTCCCCAACACAATCGCGACCACTTTTGGGACCTAACCAACTCCATCTCGAGCGCCGCACTCCTAACTATGGCAACTGCAGCGGGTGCCTTCCTACTCTGGCGAATATTTGCCTCTGCCACTCGTCGGTAGTCCAGTGCCCCCTTCTTATTCTTATGGTCAACACACAATACTGTGATACCTAGCCACCCAACCCACCCTCTGGTTGTCGAGATGACATACTCTCTGCATCAGGCACATCTGGACCCGATATAACAGACACTGCAGATCAAACACTGTTGTGTGCTTTTTATGCAGTAAGTTCCCCACCTTCTTTCTCTCTCGTGATTGCATTTCTTAGTAAAAGCTTGTTATTTATAATAGTTGTGCAGATTGACAGCTGGTCTATAATTTGCACTTTAACTAAATCGTGAACATTCTGGCAAAGATTATAAAACAGCATAACCCTGAAGTATTTTTGTATTCGCAGCTTAAATATTGTTATGCTTTCTTACAAGAGATGTTTTATTGTTTTTTTCTACTGGTTTATTTTACTTCTATAATACATTGTACATTCTCGTATATAATAAATCTTTCTTCAATATCATGTTACTAATTATACCGTCTAATTAAATTTCGGTAATTGAAGTATACCTCAAAGAAACTGCCTGAAAAAAAGCAGGCAATATTGTGGAAACCATTTATAATCTCATCCTAATAATTTATATTAGATGACGAAATTTGACGAAATTCTTGCAATACTCATTAGTAACATAACATCCTCATTGCTTAGTATTTATCTAAATATAGTTTACTTGCTCTATTCGACACCTTTTATTCAAGGTAGTTTATCTATTTCGTTTTATAATGTAAAATTGCTTAAAATTCATATTCCCTCATTTTTCATACATACCATTTTTGTTATGTAAAAAACACTTTAAGGTAGTTTAAATCAAACTTTAATAATGCTGATAACATATTTTGATACATTTAAAAATTTTATTTAATAAATCGCAAAATTAGTTTAATTCTATTTATAAAAATGTTCTTTTATTACACGCTAGTTGTTAAAAGATTCAATTGAAAGTTTTTGAGGTTTTCCTATATTATCTATTATTTTCAGCAAAACAGTATTATTTTATCTCTTTGTTTAAGACAAAATTTCATTTCCAGAATGAGCTACAGCAGTTTTATGTTCTTATGCTAAGCTTAAATTTATATTTCATGTTTGTTTTTTTCTAGATTCTCTACATCACTTTACTGTACCTTATAATGCTTATAACTTTTCAACAATTATATAACTAGACCTTTTGAATGTAACATATATTTCATTATATACATTTAACAATTTACGTGTAAATGTAGGCATAATAGATAAACATGGAGTCATAGTAGTATTTGCCTTTATTTAAGAAATCCTCATTCAAATCCAACTAACTCTATCTTGTAGATTCTATTTTATTGGCATGAACTCATTCTTGATAATCAATAACCTTTGTGTATCAGTCATTTTCATTATCAGATATTTTATCTTCTTTCCTATCGAAAATTTGAAGAACTGACTGGCTTTCTAGATAAGATTATGTAGAGAGGAGTGTTAGGGGAAATTTTACAAAGTAGGCTAGAAAGAAAAATCAATATTCCTCTATTGCGCCGAGTTATATGGCTGGTTAACTATATTTATATTCTGGCAGATTAGAAATTCTCAGACTTTTCAGAGATGGCAGACGATTGGGTTCTGCAAATCTTCGTTTACGCCGCATTATAGTCTACGCCATAGCCGTCTCTAAATCTCATTGAGCTCTTGAATGCTGCTTCAGTTTTTTGTCTGCCTAACTTGAGCTTGATGAAGTGAAGTGAATTGTAATTCCATCTACTCTCCCGGCTTTGTATGTGTTCATCGAACAATGTAATAAAGTTACAATGTCTAGAAACTACTTCTACGTTGATTTTGTGCCAATTTTCATGAGTATATTTAGATCGAGACTAGTTATAGAGTACATATCGTAATTGAGATGGCTTTCTATGGTCTGTTATGCAATTCTATGATTTCCGGTTTATTCTAATCTGGGTTTCACTTTTAAAGATATCATGCTGAATGTTAGTAAATGTGTAGTTGTAAATATGATGTAAACTAATTTAGAAATTGTGTGTAAATAACAACTTATTTTAATATTATATAATAATAGGAAATTTAAAATCTGTATTTAAAAAATTAACTTTTAATCAGATACTAGTATTAAAAAAATAGATTACATTTAGTTAGTGTCATTTTTTCAAAATGAATCCGTTTTTAAACTACGTATTTAAAAATAGAGTACTTATTTCTTTTTCACTAATGAAATACATAGTATTATTATAGTCCATATTTTCGTAGAGGTAGCTTGATTACAGAGGGCTAAATGATATATACTATTTAAAAAAGGCAAATTGTAGGGAAATATTTGTAATCCCCTTTTTTAAATATGTACATATATGTAGATATCTCAATTTCCATAATATTAATAGCAAACGGATAAGTATTAAACATTTTCTAGTTTTAGTATTCTTTCTAATTTTATAACTAACATTTACTTAACTTTTTCCAGCATTCGATTAGTTAGCTTACTTAGGAATAGCAGCTAACACAGTTTTAACCCTTTCTAACTTTGTCAACACTAGTGTATAATATGTAAAGCTCTCATTTTGATTGACATGCCTGATGATGTAGTGCTTGTTATCCTGTTTATTTTTACGTACATAATAATATGTTGAATTCCACATGAACCTGTAATTTGGAAAAAATCAAGGACATTGTTATGATTGGCAGTCGGATAAAAATAGTTTTATACGTTATATGTTTATTTTTATAGACTACTAGTAGCCTTTATTAGTAGTAAAAGTATATCACTGGTTATTTACTTTTATTTCAGATTTTATCCCAGACATTTCAAACAAACAATGAATGCATTTTCAACTTTTATTTTACACTTGATGCCAGCTGATAGGCAGTTATTCACTCCACAAAGTTTTATTTATCTGAGAATACTATATTTTTGATACTTTTTTTCTATAAGTGAAATACTACCTCATCTACACATGGAAATTGCTAATGCTTGTTTTAATTTTTTAAATAGTATTCTAGCATTTTGCCTAATTTGTCCTATCCTTTAGCAAAACTGGAAATGTTAGTTATATTAATCTCATTATTCTGACAAATTTTGTTTTTTTGTTACAGTTAATTCTTTTAGTCGCAATGTATTGTATCGAGTTGTTTTTTAATATAAATATATACAATCTTTATTTTATCGAGATAGTTAAAATAATGTATTAATTCTATATATAGAATGCCATCAGAGTAAAATTTCCTAAATTTCACATATGTCTTGATCAATATTTAGACTTTTGGGGATTTATTTTAACTTATTTAATTAGTTTAAATAATTATTGTTCAATTCTTATTACTCAATTCTGTTATTCAGAAATCTTGAAATACTACCTTTTTATTGATGCTCTTGATATTTTGACTTTTCTAGCTAGATATACTGCCAAAATATATGTTGCTTTAAAGTGGTCATTTTGCTATAATATAGTATATTAATATATTTGTGCATGTTAAAACTAGTACTCTTTAAAAATTCTCAATTTGCCAACCAAACAAATTACGAAAACATTATGCCTTTGGGTTATTCTTATTGATGTAAAAATAATAATGGGTGAATTTGACGCTGTACTTCTAGACACGTTTAGTTAAGTTAAATGTGTAGGTTAAGACATTCTTGTGTATAATAAATACTATTATTTACTCTCACTTTATTATTTTTATCTAATTTTCTTTGGAATCTCGTTAGCATATAAAGGTAGAAAACTATATGCTTATCATGTAATTATAACAGTTTTACTAAAAAATAATGTTTGTTTAATTTTCTTTGGACTCTCGTTAGCATTTAAAAGTTTAAAACTAGATGATTATCATGTAATTATAACAGTTTGACTAACAAATAATTCATCGTGTGAGTTTTATTATTATTTGTAAATAAGTTAGTTTTGAAATGCGTTACACCTGCCCATTATTTTTTAAATTATGTACAGCGTTACTGTACATAACTACAGATTATAGCTACATAACTATAAACAAATACATCAATTTATTATTACTGATACATCAATACATATTATATTGCATACATCTTCAACAATATATTCTATTGTACATTGGTTCTGATTTTAACCTCCCATAGAATACCTTAATACACCGATTACTCCATAACAACATGCGTTTAACATTGACTACCGATTATTTGTAATAATCAAGCCTGCTTAATCAGAGTACCTACTATTAAACTATGCTTTTTATTATGTTTCCAGCAAAGTTTATTTTCGATTTTGTTTATTTAGATCGTCTGTATTGTATATAAATATTCATTTTTGTCAAATAAAGTTGTTTTTAACCTAAATATTTGTTTTGTGGTAAATTTCTGTTAAGTAGTCCCTAATCTAATATGAGTGAAAGTTTCTTTTAATTGGTGTATTAATTTATGCGATAATTTTAAACTTCCAACAATTATTTTTATTGTTTTTTTGTGTTTTACATTATTTATTTTGCCAAAAATATTGCTAGAATTAAATTACTGGAACATTTAATGAGATTTAGATTTTTTCATGTTAATATAGAAGGCTCATTTTAAAAATGACCTATTAGATATATGTTTATTAATAATTTAACATATTGGGTTACAAATTAAGAATTGCAATTCTCTACTGTGTAAGTGTTTTCTCAGGGACAACAAAGGTCTGTGTTTTCTACGAATTATTTAATTGATCTAATGAAAAGCACATATATCCGCTTTTACAAATTAAGAAAATCTTAAGCATTCGCGATTGCATAAGACTGGAAAAAATGCACAAAATTGATTCTACTCGAAGTAAGGTATTTGGAAAATTAGTAGTATGAAACTTTTATAATAATATTTACGACTTTTAAGAATAAAATATTAAATGAAACGAAACTTTCAACAAAATTAATATTGACAACCAATAGAAATATAAGATTTAGATCTCTATGGTGACAACTCTTGCTTATTCTTACTATATAGGGTAAGACTATGATACTCATTATAATTACTCTATGATGATACTGATTTTATTGATGACAATTTCTGGCAATTCAATAGAAAAAAATCTAATTCTTGAGGAAAGCGTTTTGTCATGAGAAAAAATGTCAATCTTATTTATCAAACAAGAAAGTGGACAAATATATAAGAAAACGCGTTATTCATAGAAATTGATCAATTTCAAAAGGTGCATTTATGTATAAATACATTTTTTAAAATTTATATATGTTTTGTTTACAAATAGCTGGCGTTTATATCGAGATTACATTCTGCTTAGCAGATAACTAGAGCTGGCATCGCTGAGACTAAATAGTATTTGGCTTGACGCATCGTCTAATCTTCAACTATAGATATTGAATAATAAATAGTTGATTAGATGATTCAATATCTATGTCTTCAACTTATACTATGTATACCACTGAGAGAGAATAACCATACAGAAACTTATTGTGGATATTGAAAGCCTGATAAATATGTGAGACATTTTTTTATTCAGACTACATACTATATTTAACATAGGTTCAGTTTATTGATTAAGAATATTAACTTTAAGAATTGTATAATGAGTTAATTTCTTATATCATTAAATAATAGTGCTTTTATTTTCAAAGCAATACTTATTTATAAAGGAACTTGATATGAATTATACAATTGATAAATTTTGCTATGAAACTAATGTAAAAGGGAATAATATTTGAAAAATATTCTCTATACCTACAATTCTCTCAAAAGTTAACCAATTTTAACAGAAAATGTACTTCTTTTCGTTAAAGATAAATTGAGAATTAATTTTCCTTAATGATAAAATTTAGTCCTATAATATCTGAATTTACTTAGAAACAGCTTTAATTTCATACTGAATGAATTGAAATACGGAATATTTTCTGTTAGTATCTAAAACAATATTTTTAAAGTTATAACTAAATATCAAATTGTATAGGTATGTACATTATATAATTATATAAACAGACATTATCTCAATATTGAAAGTATTTTAAGAGGTATATAATAGTGACGTGTTATCATTGCAGTAAATTATTAATAGATAAAAGAGCACACTTTTGATAAGAAGTAGAACATTTTCAAAAGAGAACCTAGATGGCATACTGATTACAAAATACCTTGACACAAATTAAAGCTTATAATTTTCGTAATAAATGGAATTCAAAATATATAATTATTAATATGTGGTATATAAATTATAAATGATTATTTAAATTATAGATTTTCTTTGTAAAGATTAAAATAGAAAACGTTGTATCTGTTTTAAATAATATATTACATTCATGTTATCACCCTATAGGAATATTCGCATTATTTTAATATAAATAGAATAGAATAATTACATGTATGTAGTATGTTAAAAATTATACTGTGTTTTGTTATCCATGTACTTATACGATAATCTTAGATTTTTTCTCTATCGATTCTTCAAATATAAGCTCAAGCTTAACTTAACCAAACCACTGACAAGATGGTTATGTCAATGGAAGATCTGGCTATCACCCGAATTCTACTCGCGAGTTTCACTAAAAGTCGACTGTTCAGTCGCCGTGAGTACTCTGAGGAGATGACAGTCGCATGCGACAAGCTCGACGTCATCACTACCAACAACCGACGTATCCTAGTTACAGCGTCCTCTAGTCCGGCTCACGAGGTCTCTACGCGACTCTTCCAACTCCAGGCGACGTGCCGACGTCTCGCTGCCATCTACACCCGACGTCTGAGCCAATTATCTGCTGGAAATCTGCTCTCCTCGGTCAATGTCGACCCCGCTGCAAAAGAAGGCCTTATCTCCCGAGAGGGTTTTGAACTCATCTGTGCCGAGATCTTTCGTGAGCGTGTCAACTGGGGTCGAATCATGTGTCTCTTCAACTTGTTCGCTGAGTTGGCCTATCGAGCCCTCTTGATGAAGGCGGGTAACAGTCCTGTCGATCTTATGATTAACTATGTCGAGTGGACCGTCGTCTATATTCAGATGCATTTATGGCCCTGGATCGAAGCCGAGAGACGATGGGTAAGAATACCTGTAATAAAAATGTAGTATGTGAATGATCTTCTGTGCCAGTCAAGTGTTTATTGATTTCAACTGGTTGTATGAATAGCTGTCTTACATACAGGTTCTACTACCTAAATACATGTAACAGTATACAAAATGTATTGTCGACAGCGCCGTATATTATAATATAATATATAATTATTGAGTAATAATATTTTAAAAATTTGAAGAAGAGAATAATTAAACTTATATATAACACGATGAAGAACTAACAAAAATCAATAATAATAAAATTAACTAATTTAATAATACTATGCTAGATATCAAATAACAGAGGCCGATTCAAGGGGCATTTCTAGGGTTACTAGCCACCCTCTGAGTATTGCGTTCATTCTGCCTGAATATATCTATGAAAATTATATTACTTAATATATACAGAATGTTCCAAAAGCTCCTACGACACAGAGAAAAATAGTTTTTATGAAATTAATATATTAACAATAATCCGAAGTGTACTCATTAAAATGAAACTATACAATCAGAGTGTACAAACAATAATGTTTAAACGCTATGTAGTAGGATACACAAATTAATTGTCATAGAGATCGACCTGCAGCCCACTCTTGTAGAGATACAAGTGCAGTCGTCTGATGGTACGCTTGTTGATGGATTCGAGAATATTTTTCGAGAACCTGGCAAATTCCCTTATAATGATTTC
>JAYRBW010125946.1:0-16532 GCA_036023295.1 Invenusta paracnida | reverse complement strand
TCATCCCGAAATGAGTAACTCAAACCATCAACAGCTGCATAAATGGATCATCTTCTTTAGTTGTAAACAAAATAGTTATTTGTATTTGTTCTTTAGATTCGCCGGAAAAAATATAGACGAACGACAGAACAAATGCATAAATTTTAATTTTAAAGTCGTATTTTTGTCAGACCAAATTTTGACAATTAAAGTGAATATTAATTGAAAGTGAATATTTATTTCAGAGGATTTGAAATTAATAAAAAAAAGTAAACGTATCAATCATACTCAACAGTGTAAAATAGATACATCTAATTTTTTGTAAATGTATCTTAACAGAAGTATGTTTATATTTCTATTCTTAATAGTAAAATAATTTAATGTAGAAACGAAGTGCAATCATATATTGCAAATTAATATTTAGTTGAATGGTGCAAAATATTGTAAAATACGGTGTAAAGTTCTACAACAGCCATAGTAATTACTATCGCTTTAGAACTTAGTTTGAAGATTACACCTCGCTTACTTTATACAACCTATGGACATGTGAATCATCCACTTATCAATCTAACTTTACGCTCGTGACTGGTTCTTAAAACTGTTCAAGCTATTTTACGCTATTCCTGTTCTACTTTCTTAGGAACCATTTTGTACGCTGTATTGGAATAATCGTCGAGGCGTTCAATCAAAGAAAGGCATTAAATATCATAAATGATACATTCATTAATTAAATTATACCATAATTTTTTATTTGTAATAATAGTTATGATTACTGCAATGTTGTGCATTATCTTAATACAAAATAGACTTTGTATGTGGATATTATAATTTCAGTTAAAATAATAGGTGCCTGTGTAATCACTTTAGGTGAGCTAAATATAGATTTATTTTTATTAATCCAAGTTAATCTATCCAAAATAGTACATAATAATACAATGCTTCATAAATATGTATCAGTTATATTTAAGAAAAATACTCTTTAATATATATCCATAAAGAGAATAAAATATACAACAATGTTTCAAAACAATGCATAATTTTTTTATATACACAAAAATACATATTTACATATTTTTACTACTAAGTAGTAGTATAATTATAATAATATATTTTACAGTTATTTTTTTTTAGGTGTATAATTATATGTATAATATGTATTTATAATGAATGAATATCGTTATATAAAAAATGAAGCTAGAGAGCACACGAGTGATAGTAACGTGGAAATGTGACAACGTCCTTGATATTGGGACTCCAGACATCCACTGAATCAATCGATCAAAGCCCAGACCATAGCCACCATGGGGTGCATCACAGGCGGACCTGGGTTCTTCTCATCATTCCCAGACCGGAGAAGGAGTCGCCGGGGGTCATAGTCTGTTTTACAACCCCCCGGAAACCAAACACCCAACGTCCTTGCAACGCCAGGGAAAGGCCTCCCCCCATCCGTACCTGTAATTATAGTCCGTGACAGTGGGAGTCCGAATATGCGGAGAACTTCGCACACCCGTGTGGGTATCGCACGACTGAAAGGCGTTCTCTATGTCGGGGACATGGTGGTGTCGGTAAAAATGGTGCTGGGGGATACACTAAAAGAACATGGTGGTGTAGAAGAATATGGTGCTGGGGGGGGGGAAGGTACACTAAAAGAACATGGTGGTGTAGGAGAATATGGTTCTGGGGGTACACTGAAGTAACACGGTGTTGTAAGAGAATGTGGTGCTGGGGTACACAAAAATACATGGTGGTGTAAGAGAATAAGGTGCTGGGGGGTACAATGAAGGAAAATGGTGGTGTAAGAGATTACGGTTCTTGTGTCACAATGAAGGAATATGGTGATGTAAGAGAAATGATGCTGGGGGTACACTAAAAAAACATGGTGGTGTACGAGAATATGGTGCTGGGGTACACTGAAGGAACGTGGTAGTGTAGGAGAATATGGTGCTGGGGGTACACTAAAGGAACATGGTGGTGTAGGAGAATATGGTACTTGTGTCACAATGAAGGAACATGGTGGTGTAAGAGAATATGGTGCTGGGGGTACACTAAAGGAACATGATGGTGTAGGAGAATATGGTGCTTGTGTCACAATGAAGGAACATGGTGGTGTAAGAGATTATGGTTCTTGTGTCACAATGAAGGAATATGGTGGTGTAAGAGAATATGGTGCTGGGGTACACTAAAAGAACATTGTGGTGTAAGAGAATATGGTGCTTGTGACACACTAAAGGAACATCTACTGTACAATAGATGTATATTAAGTATATATTTATATTTTATAAGATGCATATATAATTATTGTATTGAAATTACAAGATGTTTACATCTTAAGAAATAAAAGTAATCGTATGTAGTCATGTAAGATAAATAAGGATTTTCTACTAGTGATATAATATGAAATAACCACGTCGCAAAACGTTATATTTTTACGTTATCACGGAATCTGGAAATCTTTCAAAGTGATGATTACCACGTGATATTTTTACTTATTTGAGATGTCCCAGAATGTTCCATTAATTATGTTTTAATTTACATCAAATTGGGATATCTCATTGTTTCTGTGGAGTCTAAGATAATATGTTCCTGGTGGTACACTGAAAAATTTTGACGGTGTAATAGAATATGTTAATTGTTGAAAACTTAAGGAACTTGACGGTCTAAGAATATATTGTCCTGGTGGCACACCGTAGCGAGAATATTGTGATGGTATATTGAAGCTACATGGCGGTAGAAGAGTGTCTGGAGGTGTTGTTGGCACACCGAAATAACTTGAAGGTTTAAGAGAATAGTTTCCTGGTGGCACACTGAGGGAATGTAACAACTGTGGATGAAAAACTGTCGCTGGGGGCACACGGGTGCGATATGAGTGTTCAATAATATATTTTCCTTGTGGCACACTGAAGGAACAAGATGGCGTAAGAGAATATCGTGCTGGTGATTCATTGAAGGAACATGGCGGTGTAAGAGGATGTGGTGCTGGTGATTCATTGAAGGAACATGGCGGTGTAAGAGGATGTGGTGCTGGTAATACTTTGAAGAAACATGGCGATGTAAGAGAATGTGGTGCTGGTGATACATTGAAGAAACATGGTGGAATAAGGTAAATATTTTCTGCTGGCTCAAAATTTGATAACGGTTTTGTGGCGGGTCCAACTTGATGTGCAGTGCTGGAGGTCGGAGTTGTGGCGGGTCTGACTTGATTGGCAGTTTTGGAGGTCGGTGTTGTGAAGGGTCTGGCTTGATTGGCAGTTTTGGAGGTCGGTCTTGTGAAGGGTCTGACTTTTTTGGCAGTTTTGGAGGTCAGTGTTGTGAAGGGTCTGACTTGTTTGGCAGTGTTGGAGGTCGGTGTTGTGGCGGGTCTGACTTGTTTGGCAGTGTTGGAGGTCGGTGTTGTGTCGAATTGGACTTCGCATTTCATAAGAAACAATCGATGATCAGTAAGATGATCAAAATCTGTTTGCACGACTTCACAGAAACAATTTACTGGGTTTCTTTGATGGTCAACAAGATAATGTCTTCTTACTAGAAAGTAATCAATCTTGCTTCTTTGTCTTCCTTGTCTTCTCGTAATTAACCTTTCGTTGTCAAGTTTAAAAAACGTGTTAACTATTGCTAGTCGTTTAGCTTCGGCAAAATCCAAGATCCTTTTGGCCTCTCCGAGAAACTTTTTAGTTTTTCTTGGAATTCGGGGATTTAATGTTCCATATCCATTTTCTCCGAGAGAACTATATTAGCCGTGATATTCCCACTTACAGCCCTGTTCTCTTTGATACAATATATCTCTTTTTTTTCCAACATGAACATTTAAGTCACCACAATGAGAATGTTTTCTTCTATTGTAGTTTGAAGCAACATATCAAGATGTTCGACAAACTCTCTCCTGGCAACATTGCTACTCTGAGCAGGTCTGTAACAACAGATGACGTGAAAAATTCGTTCGACTGGATTATTTGGATTGTCCGGGTTTGGAACAATACTTCTTAATACCACTTTTAGCAATCGATAAGTGTAATTTGGACGTTTAATATCTAATATCTGTAATATATGTTGTTGATGGCGTGAGTTATTAGTCCGCACTATAATTCCAACTCCATCACTTTTGGTACTGCGGCAATGATTTATCCATGTGAAACCATGTGCAGCCAAATATGGGTCGTCAATTATTCCTGAATGACATACATATGTTTCCTGTATGCACGCAACATCTACGTGGTTTTCAGCGAGAGTACGTGCCAGAACTTCACTCTTATTAGTATTCATTGTTCTCACATTGAGGGATCCGAATGTGATTGTACCTTGATCTATTTAATTCATTTTCCTTTAATTTATAAGACAGTGAATACAATGAAAAAGCAAGTGAATTGTTCTGTAACTCTTATCTAAACCTACGGCAGTAGGTTGTTAGCTCATGCAGTTCATGCGAGCAACCTACGTATACAGAAGTTATATTGGAATATAGCAATAAGAGTCATTTTTTAAATCGCTCCCATTTAAAAACTAATTGATATTTTGCAATGATTTAACTTCTATCATAGAGCGCTGCCGAAAATGAATCAGTTAGTCAATTTTCAAATGCATAACTATATATTATGAACCAAAGATATCAAGGGGCAAAATCATTTTTTTCGTCATTCTACTTCTTATTATTTTAATTCTTATTCTTCTTATTCTTCTTATTCTTCTTCTTCTTGTTCAGACCCAATAATATACCCTAAACTTTAATCGATTTTGAGGAAATATTCAACATATATTAAAAATGTTCAGATATGTGAAAAATTATATTTTTACATAGCAACCGTTGCTTGGAGCCTAGATTTTGCATAGCAACCAATGTTTCCCTATCTTACACGCTTTAAAAATAGCTCACTTTTAAAATAGAAAGCTACCTATTTGTTTGGTAAGAACAAAACTTATATTGTTAAAATCACCGTAAAAACAAAATAAAATAAGGTTGGCTCTTCAACTTAAAAAAATAATGTTACACTAAGTGTAAACGAAATGATAGGATTTTACTCAAAATAGCACAACATTTATTTTTAGCGATAAGTACTAAATAGACTAAATCAATGATTGTCTAAAAATAGCTTTCAGTGATTGGCTGACAACTAACTTGTGAAATGAAAGAAATTATATTATACTAGTGCGCTACTGCAGTGCTAGCGCGCTGCACTAGCGAGGAACTAATTTGTTAATTTATGAATATCTTTATTTCGCTTTAAAAAAACCCAAATAAAATAGTATATGTATTATATACAGTATAATCCCGCTATTATGTACTTCAAGGGACCGTCAAAAAAAGTACTTTATATCCGAGGTACGTTATATCCAGGGTATCCTATAAAAATCGTACTCATGATTAAAGCAATGTAATTTCAAATGAGAATTTATTGATGCAATGTTATGATGCTCTATTATTATTACATACATTTCTTTGTACAAGACAAAAACGTGCTAAGAAAAGTAGAATATAGAATTGTGTTATACATACAGACATTATAAATTGTGTCGCATAACACCAATACATAATCAAATACATAATTATTGATTATATACAATAATAGAGTAGGAAAAGATGTAGGTAATGTTAGTTTGCACACAGGATTTAGATAAATTGACACAAGAAACGTGTTAAGAACAGCAAACAAAATTATGTACATACAAACATTGTAAACTGTGCGCAAAACGTCAATGCACAACCAATAATTATTGATTACAAATTTGCGCGCCGCGCGCTACATATTATTTACTCTGATATGTGATTGGCGGTCAGCTCAACATTAGTTTAATAAAAATTACTAAACTTCGACAGTAGTATGTTATAACTATAGGAAATTATCAACAGGGGGAACAAAAAGTAGTACGTTATATCCAGGGTATCCCTATGTGTGTTAAGATAGGAATTTTGCCGGGACCATGCAAAAAAGTATGCTATAGCCGAAAGTACGTTATAGCAGAGTACGTTATAACGGGATTATACTGTATTTGTGTCATGTGGAACAAAATGTTTAATGGATTGGTAAAGATCTGAATATAAAAAAAAACAATTAAATTAATTATGACCATTAATAATAGCTTACGATATACTACATTTTCATAATAATTTTCTTTTATTAACTATCTTATTTTTTATTATTAGATATTTTATTTTTAAACAAATATATTAATCAACGAATGAGAGATTGGAATAGCGTAAACAAGTTTTGTTTGTTACTAACATATTTTTCAGCAAGTTAATGTGTGGTTATACAAGAATACATCTATTTTTAGAACTTGTTATTTTGATAACTTATGCTTTTTTTCAATAGAAATGCAAAAATATGACGATTAACTCAGATATATAGAAGCTAAGATACTTAATCAAGAAGCTACATTGTGAAATATATTTTGAAAAAATAACCATTTAAATGTAAATAACGAAGACACACGAATAATACGACAATTCTAATAACGAATGTGTAAAGATACAAAAAAGTAAATAAAACCACACAATTCACAATATATTAAATAGAAAACTAGCGCCAATTTGATTCAATGATAATCATGCAAATTATAAAACGGATGAGATTTTAAACGAGATATTTTTGTAATTTTTGCAAGTTAATTATTTTACTTTAATTTTATGAATGCAAATTTGGCAAACATTTAACCGAACAGCAAAAAAATAAGGTAATTAAGAAAATTAAAATAGTTATTAGAATTAAATGAATTCACAAACTTAACTCATCTGCCATTTTCTTCTAATTTCTTTTTTGTTTGATTTTGTTTTCTTTCTTTAAAATGGATAAGTACAGTATATTACAGTTTCAGATAAACATGTCAAAATATCCCTAATTGAAATCAAAATAATTCATCCATATTGTATTCTTAAACATTTCTCTTTTATTATTAAATATTATATCACTGGATGTATGTATAATTGATTTAAAGTCAACTTAAACTTATCTATTTCATGTCTTCAAAAATATATCCAACTTATTTTATACAATCTTTAAACTAGTTGTATTATAAAAGCCGTTTATATAAATCAAATGTCAATAAAAATTATATAATATCATTTATAATCAAAAAACAAAATTTCTAGTCATTAATAAGTAGGTATATCCGCTAAAACCACTTGAAATTCAACTATTGCTTATTGTGATTCTATCCTTCAGCTATTATGTACTATGATAATATATTCGCAACGCAATCTGATATTAAATTCTATTTTGATCTATTTATTTTCAAATACATTGATCATATTTCTTATGCTTATGAATACAAGGTGTAATTCCAATAGATTAAAATGTGATATACTGGTCAACAAACCATATTAATAAATTGTTACATAGTCCTGTTAACAACTACCCATATCCTTCATATATATCTTTCTCTAGTAATGCTCGTGAGAAAAATGTGACAAGGACAATTTTCTGACCCAATAAATAATTTCCCGCTAAATACGAATATTCCAAAGTTTTTCCAAAATGCTGAATCTATTATGTAAGTTACATGTATTACTTCTAAAAATGATACTACAGTCATGTACATATAGAAAATATGACTAATATAATAAAATATCCGTGCACAATACTCCAAGTCCTATTACTAAAAGTGAAGCATAATCTACCTATAGGCAAAATAACAGAACTTGTTCTATGAATCTACCCAGTCACAAAATTAAATATCGGTCATGACATTAGACACAGGCTGTGGGGTTATAGGCAAGGCAAATATACAAGGCAGAGTATAATTACATAGGTATAGACCTACCCCGACGTATAATGACTCAGCTGTGTTCACCTTATTGCAAGCCAACAAATAAAACTTTGTTCAACATTTTGCATCTTGAACAAAGCAACATAAGACTCACTTTATCAATACTCCCTGTATATAAAAAATTATATATTATGGTAACTTAATTATATCAAATTACAGTATAATATAACAAACTTAAGAAATCGAAGATAAATTCTGACCAGCAGAATAATTTGTGCTATTTTGAAAAAGTTATGTAAATGATCATATACAGTATTGGTAATGGGTACATCTGAGATAATTTTTGACATATCATATTTTTCATTGAATTTTAGTTCCTCACTAATGATTGAAACATCTAGAGTTGAAATATGTTATAATCCACATCTAAATTTATAAATCGTAATAATAATAGGATAATTAATATTAATTATAATTAAAACTTCTCCAACAATAAAATATACACGAAAATAAACTATTATTTAAAAACATATGTAAAGATTAGGAAAGCCGTGATTGAACAGATTTTTACGTACCAATAATGAAACAAAAATTGATAGCTTACTCATGAGAGTAGGTGCCAGTGCGTCCCAATCCGACTTGAGCTTGGACACTGGAACGGAGAGGTTGATGGGATACGTTCCCTCCGCCCAGCACAGACTAGTGATATAGCCGACCGAATTGACCCCGCCAACATCCGTGGGTACAAAACAGATCAATGGACTAGAAATAAACTCGCGGACCGATACGATAATAAAACAGAGCATGAGAATCATGACGTTCCACTGAAAGTTAGCCTTGTCAGCAAAGTCTTCAACACCAAGGCTGTTTGCAAGAACCCAGTCCTTTGCGTAGTTGAAGAAGTCCATAAAAACCATGATACCGGATTGTTATAGCGACTACCTGTAAACAAAAATTAATTTTAATGTTTTACTTTAAAATATAAAAATACAATAAATATTATTTGTATCGATTAACTTAATTATTGAAGTCTCTGTGATTCAAGTGACATGTAATCAGCTCGTTACTTCTGATTGTGAAAGTAAAAATATTATTCATCTTAAATGACTAAATTAAAAGAAATTGAAATATATAATTATGACATTCTTAATAAGCAAAACGACGATAATTGAGCTTACCATAAAATATAATTCAGAAACTTTAGCAATTATTTAATACATTTTTAAAAGTTTTCATAACAACATTTGCGGTGATTTAATAAAAGAAACGAATATATGTAGGTATATTACAAATAGCTTTTCATCGCGATCGATAGTTTATAAAACGTATATATGTATGTATTAATATATTACACTTGAGTGTATTTGTATGTTAGAATCATTGCTGGTTTTATCTCATCATTTACAGCGAAAGGAAGTAGTACCTGGCTGTATACCAGATTAAATAATATTCCAAATATGTAAATTATACGGCATAATATATACAGATTTTATATAATTTGAGTATTGCGAAAATATACAGGAAATTAAAACTTATACATATAACAAAACTTACACTTGTCAGATTTATAACAGCAAAAAATTATATATAATAACTTTTGGTCAAAATAGTTGTTGGTCAAATACAATACTTTTGTAAATTTCAATAAACTTTATCATAAACGTTGGTATTTATTAAAAATGAAATATATTTATGTATCATTTCCTTTTGTATTTTACAAAACGAAAATTATTCTGACTAACTTAAAATGATTACTATAAATGCCAAATATATTTAGCTTGTTGAATAATAATGCGTGAATAAGTAAATAGATGGTGCTCCACACTAACGTTACTTAGTATGTACATATATTTGGAGACAAATACGCATTGATTAATGAAACACAAATTAGATACATAATTTAAAATAAATTATAAAAATAGGCAACTTACTTGTTAAGTACAATTTTATTCAATTTCCAATTAGCAGGAACACAGATAATAACGAACATACGAGAATGGGAAACTAGGATAAACCGGTTCTTAAAGCAACCCAACTAAATTAGTAACGCTCCCCTCCACACACGATAATCGAAAAGCGAGAGCTTTGTGAACAAGAAAAATCAATTTTGTCGCTGCCAGTGCAGTGCTAAGGCAAGGCAAGCTCTTACGTAATAACTGGTGGGTTTGCTACGCATATTGCCTATTATGAACTCGTGAACTTCAGTCCCTATTGGCCAGAGCAACGAACGTGTAGAAAGGCGCTATTCTCATTTAATAATCTATGACTCACTCCAAATTAGACGTTCGTTGCGCTATTACATCTCATACGGTAGAGTTAGTTCATGTCTATTTATTGTCTATTCAAGTCTACGGCATGTAAGCCTCGAATTAGCAGCCAGCTTCGTGTTTATTACACTATATAGAATGTGGTTATACTAAGCGTGGTTTATGAAACAAGAATTTCGATCATGAAATTTATATAGCTCATATTTAAAAGTATTGACATTTAAAATGCATGTAGAGCCTAAATACGTAATATCGAAATAGCTGAAACTTTAGAATAAACAAAGGTGAACTTGATTTCAACTATAAATAATATAGGTATTATCCGATTATAGATATTGTTATATCATTCATATTATAGGTGTACTTATAGTAGTAAAGGGTACGGTGTATTGATAGAAACAACGAAATCATGTGCAAAGAGAAATAATTTATATCTAAACTAGTTTCTGGATGTCATGTAGAACCAGCGAAATTATACACGGTTTATAACATTTAATAATGCGAAATAATAAAGTTATTAATTAATTATCTTATTACAGATGTAAAGGTCTTAAAAGAGAAAAATAAATGTAACTATTAATTAGGGAATACGAACTATAACAATAAAATTAATGATACGCTAACGTATTTGGCTACATTTTGTAAAAGTAACACTTAATAAAACAGTGTGTATACTATGTATATTATTGTACCTAAATTACATATAGCAAAATAGTATATATATAATACTAGAACATAATAAAAAATATATCATTTTCTATATTTATGAATAACTGATAACTCAATTTTGCAGTTTATTTAAAAGCTCAAGCCGAGAGACAGCTCTAGGTATATAGTAGCAGACGATTAGTAGTAGCAACACAATCATAGTCGGTAGTCGCATTAAGATGTTGTGTTAACTATAATATAGGCACAAAACCTTTCATTGAAAATGCATATATATATGCATGTATACTGAAAACCATAGAGTAATTATATATAATTATATATATTAATTACTCTATGCTGAAAACTACTTCCCTTGTTTCGACTGATTGCAATAGTATAAATTGTACGATTGAATTGAAGAAACATATAATATGTAAATTTTGAGTAATTTAAGTACTATACAATTACATATTGTAATCATATGTAATTTTATTTGTGTTTAAGTAATTCATTTATTTTTTAGAACTATTAGTAAAGTTAATAGAGACCTTTGAAAAAGTTAAAAAATAAATAAACATCATGCCGATGTAAAGATTATATACTTAACGTATTAAAAATACGATAAAAACATGTATATTTTCCTCTCAAGAAAATAACATGATGCATTTTACGTTAATAAAACTAAAGGTATTACCCTATAATATTTGAGAATCAATGTGATAGCAAAATACTTATACAACAATTATTAATTGGAAGTATATATTTAGTACATTTAGTTATAATGTACTGTATATACCCAGTAAATTGTAATTATTTTAAAAAGTTGGAGGTATTTAGTCAATTTTTAAAACAAAATTCTTCCTAATAAAGTTTTTAAACAATTGCACTTTTTAAACCCAAATTTGCATTTTGCTTTAAATATTCCTTCAAATTATTATTTTTTCGGTCAAATTTATACAAATCTATTGCATCAAGAAATGAAAAATCTTTTCTACATGATTATATTTATTGCATGGCAAATTATGGAATGGGTACCGGGACATTAATATATAGGAAATGAAGTCTAAAAGTCATTCTTGTAGACAATAATTAGGAACTCTGTCGGATTAGCTATTGAATAATAATCTTGAGTCTGGTGCACATTAGTCACAAATAGTCAATGATCTACAAGTTTCCAAGCAACAGGACGCAGACAATACAGTTATACCAACTACCGATGACGTAATATATCAGAGATCACCTAATTTAAACTGTATTGAACTATTGTGTGAAATTTATGCATAAATTATTACGAATGATTCAGATAGTAGTAGACTGATAAAAATATGTAGTACAAATAAGAATTGAGTCACACGCATAATTGTGTAACGAAATAAATGCATTTCTCAGAATACATACAAGCGCAAATAATTATAAGTTAAATATTACTCCGAAGTTAAGTAGTGTTACATCATAATACATAATATAATATGCACTTGTATGTATGCGGGTGACAAATACACATATACATAATATGTAGTTGTGTAACATCATTGTGGAATAGGTTATTATATTATAAATACATATTGTTTGTATATGTTGGTAATACGTTAATAACATCACAGACTTTCAAATGAGGAGAAAAAATAGTTTAAATATATAAATCAATAATAAAAGTATACATTTCATTATAGCTGTAATGAATAATTATCACACAAACAACTGATATAGTAATAAATTGCCTAAAAATGGGTATACACAGCGATACTATAGGTATATATGTACACAAAAATAACAGAAAATTAGTTTTCACAAAACGAGTCAAAAAGACAACTACGGACTAATATATAAGCCAATTGAATGCGACTTTATATATTAATTATTGATAAGTAGATGATTTTACCTTTCGCCTGTACCTAACAGCAAAATGTATGGCCTATTATCTTTGCCATTCTTTTTGACGTGTAGTGCTTGTATTAATGAAGTTAGTAAGTAAATGTAGCAACAAATAATATAATTACAGAAAAGAAAATGATATTATGTATAATATATAAAAGGAATGTTTCATTGAAATACATCTGTCTATATAATATGTGCATCTATTGGAATTAATATCTAGCACATAGCTAAAATATAGTTATTTTAAAGAATCTATATCATGATAATTACTGAGAAGTATATTAACAAAAAATCGGGACTATCACAATTGTTTTTTATTGAAAAGAGTCATTCGTAACCATAATAGATCTTTTTTATAATATGTATAAATGAAACTTTTTTTTATAAATATAAACACCTAAAATTCTATTTAGGTAGTCGTTAAGACCAATATAGAATTTCAAAAAATAATAATTATAAATTTATCACTGTTTATATAAATTAAAATTAGACAAACGAAATATACACATTAAGCATATTATACTGAATACAAAAATAACACACGATGTTTATTTTAAATTATAATACGCATATATAGCTTATATGTCATCTGACTAGAACTAGACAAAATGGAACAGAAATAGAATATGATGGCATAAAACTAGATTGAGTAAATTATATACTGGAAAGAAATCAAATCTATTATCCACAGATATTTTTTCAGGAGTGTGAGTAGAAATATATTAAGTAGTAATGGGTAGAAGCTCAAATATGAGGCCATGGACAGCGTTATGCACAGTAATTTATGGTAGATAGGTATACCTTGTTAGTAACATTATGACGTCATTTTGAAATATAATATTTTTCTCTCTGTTCCAAATATGCCAGTTGTAAGTCGATGATGCATCTTGCAGGCTTGGTAGCGAAAATGGTTTTAGCACAGTAGCCATAAATATTCAGGTGTGTTATAGGAAGATAATGTTGCTCAGACCTGTTTAGCTACAACATGAATGTGTCTGACGCTGCTGTTATTGCAACTGTAGTGATGGATGTCTTCTTTGTGGGAGAAGAAGATTCAGAAGAGGAGCTGGTATGATTTGGTGAAGACTGTAGAGAGGATGGAGAGGAGAGTCGACGTCGACTCGATGAAGCGATTAGTGCTTCGGTTGGCATTTTGGGCGTGAAGATGCGACGAAAGCTGGAAAAATATGAAAATAAGATGAAGAGGGCAAAAAAAGAAAATAAATGATTTGTTTACAATAAAAAATTTAAAGAAGAGAAGAGAAGAGAGAAGAGAATTTTTTACAACAATGTATGTTGTATTGGATTGTTAAGCATTAGTCTTTCATAATCACAAAATCTATTGGTAAGGATCATATGTTTTATCAATAGAATTTATATGCATACGCTAAGAAATAAAAATGTGATACACGTATGCAAATAAGAGCTTGAAACATTCCATGGAGTTTACATATTAGAAACATACAGAATCAAATTAATAGTTCATAATCGCATTAATATCATGCATATAATAATCTATATATATAATATATAAAATACAAAAATCATAATATAGTTTTAGTAATTAACATTAATTACACAGCAAAAGATGTATAAATACAACAGAAACATAAATTCGATATATAAAATGTTGAAACAAAAAGAAAGCCCGAACAAGTATTATCTTTTATAGTTTTAAATATCTAACCCTATCCAAGAAAAAAATTAAATTAGAGGGTAGTATCAATTTGATTGTTAAAATATTTATATAAACCAATAAGTTTAATTGAAAGATGGCAACACTTCAAATAAAACAATATATCTGATTTATGTACAAACAAACTAGTCTTAAAACATTTTAAAATGTCAATTTAGTGTAATAAATTAAATTTTCTATATGAAACATTTTAATATAATAAATTATCTGAGGATCAGTTATTCCAATACAAAATGACGCAGTTATAAAATATTAAGATTAAATTCTATAAACTATATATTACATTGGTGTACACATTATAATATATGAAACAATTATCACAGAATATAACAATTAAGTGATAATGGCCACATATTTCGAGTTAAATCTATGCACAATATAGACAACACAAACTAACGCTCCACCATTGAATATCTATATTTAATTTATACAATAAATCATAAACATACGAATAAAATCTTCATATAAAGAAAGACAAATATAACTGTTTGAAAAAAACATATACGGAACAAAATAGCCATAAAGTCCTATACAATCAACATTCCACTTTAAGTATCAAGTATTAAGTGTATCAGTAAAAAATTAATACAATTAACTCAAAACAATCAAGACAACAAAAACTTCTGGAAAAGCAACTAAAATTACCAATTATGGATCAATACTGAACAGATCATTTATTCAGCTTATCCGAAAGACTTTGAAAGCTAGAACACAAGAGAATAGTTACGGAAATGTTACCTAAATAATGGTTTTAATAAAATAATAAGTAAAAAATCAAACATGCAAGTACATAAGTATGATTTCAAATGTTTGAAAATGTATTACGTTATTCAAAATAGAAGCATATATAAGTAAATAAGTTAGTTTAATGGTTCAACAAAAGCGAATGTTGATAAAATAGCACTTAATAGCAGTTAGTATATAACTTAATAAGATATATTAAACAATAAAGCAAAATGATAGAAAAAGCAATAGACCACCAAGTTAATCCTTCGAAATAATTAGAATATTAAAAGCAATCATTTAGAAAAAAAGGAAAATATTACAAATCAAAGATCGTAATACACATTTAGAAAGTTTCAAACTAGGGACGGTAATATTTCTTATTTTGTATGGCTTTCAATTTATCTCAATTTTCTTGGACAATTTTTATTATTATTTTACAAATTTCAAGATTTAATATTTGTTTAAAGATTTTTAGATGATTTAGCTATTTTTTCTGTTATATGCATATCAATATTTGTAGTCTACATATTATAGCAGAAATAATTTACAAATCTTATTGTTGAAAAAATAAGTTTGAACAAAAATACACGTTATTACTTTTTACTACTATTATTTTAGAAGTAGTATAAATTATATATACATATTATAATATTATAATTTAATTGAATCGTATTTTGTTTAAAGTATTAATTTCGAATTTGCACTAAGCATATTTTAAATGACTATTACAAGTTTAATTTTATTTCTTATTAGATAGCACCGAGTATATTTAAATAATACAATTTAGCCTAATAACACTAAAGTTTAATAGCGTTGTGATACATCCTCAATATAATTAATATGTCTATTATATTTATGCCACTTCAAAAACTCACTACATTTATGTAACTTTATACAAAATTCTGTTAAGATTTTTTACATTTACAAGAAATTATTCAAATTTAAAAGTATAAAATAAAAAGTATGACATATAATACAATAGCGAAATAGCAAAGACCACTTACAAGCGTTTGATTCCCCCATCCTTTCCATCTCCACGACCAGTTCGTAATTTGTCGTCAGGTTCTCGATTGATGGGACCTTGTACAGGGGCGTCTTCATCACTACAAGTGTGAAAAAAAAATTATAGGTTAAATTATAAAATTACTATGCGCTTTGAAGCCTTTAGATGAATTTTTATACACAAATCAGTATTATAATACACGTGCATTGCAATCAGTTTGAAAGGTTTGAGAGGCAAAGTTATTATCTGAAGTGATAAAAAGCACGAGCAGATTAATTAATTGTCATAAGAAGAAGGGAAAAGAAACCTTTTTTTAATTGAAAACAACAATTAACTTACAACATGCAAATGCATACTGAGATAATTTTATATAATATTTGTACATTGGTTGTATATCACAATGCTGGTTATAATATGCATCCACAAAGTATCTTTGCAGAATTTAAACAAATAGCCGATTGTATTCAAATTAAAAATGAATAAATATAGTATACTATTATTCATTATGTAAAGTTACAGAATTTAACACAAATTTTATCCGTCAAAGTCGATATGCTCAAAACCAGGGAGATACTAAAACAAAGGGACGATCAACTCGCCATTTTGTGTGCGCGCGAACTTTAGGCTGACGTTTTTA
>JAYRBW010125935.1:0-16532 GCA_036023295.1 Invenusta paracnida | reverse complement strand
ATATGTAATATATACAGTATATAATTATTATCATCAAATCCATGCAAATAATTCACTATCATTTTTTGAAAAAGTTAATTTCAAAATGACTTTTCCGGAAAAAATAGTTTTGTTGTCTCCTTTTTTGGGTATAAAATAATGGTAGAAAGCATCAACCTTTGTATATAATTTTGATTCCATTTAACTCAGCTCAAAATTCTGATTATTGTTAACCCCCTAGTATATTATTTTGTTGACCATATATCTAGTTTTGAGAGGGGGTCCATTGGACCCCCCCCCAGTAAACGGAGGGTGGCTGAAAAGCCCAGCAAACGAAGTGTTAAAATGTATTTGAAAACTATAGGATGGTTTGTGTTTTAATTTTGTTTTAAAATGTATAAAATACATAGGTAAAGAGTTTAAATGATGTACAAAATGTCAATAAAAAATAAGAATTTTTACGAAATTCAGAGCAATCTCTTAGAAAACGCCATATTCTTTTATATGGTAAAATAGTATTAATATCTCATTTTGTGACTGCGCAAAACAATTTTTTTTCAATCATTGGTTAGTGTAGCAATTCATTAAACATAACAAACCTTTTGTGCTAAAATTTTTGGTAATTTCAGAAATAGCTCCCGTATTAGTATAACATGTAAACAAGTCAATAAAATACGATATCGGTTTTTTTATTCACTTGTTCCTTACATAATAAATGTGTAAAATATATCATGATATTTGTAGTCATATTATACCGTTTATTTTAAAACGAATGTAGTAGTCATCAATATTAAAAATAATGACTGGTCAGGGTATAACTAAATATAATTTGATGCGTAAGATGCTATATTTTTATTTTACTATTTTATAATATTCCGTCTCGTGGTGAAACTATTTTCCCGAATAATTATATAATTCACATATTTAGTATGCTACTACTCTACAGTAGTATAAAACTACTACATAATTTAGTTTGATTTAAATTCTTTAATTGCTACGTTGCACGTTATGTACGCATTGCTAAAACTTAGTTTCATACAATTTAATAATTAGAAAGCCTGGTCATTAGTGATTTTTCATTATTATTAAAACATATATGGTTATAGTAATATAGGAGAAGTTATAATTAAGATATGATAATGAATTCCACTATTTGTGTGATTGGTTTTATTTCGGTTTTTGTTTGACTTTGTTATAATATATTAAATAAATTATTAATTTTTTACACAAATATAAGCGATAATTATTGTTATCTATATACAATAATGTATCTAATAATAATATATCTTCTAATAATATATCTTCTAATATCTTCTAATAATATATCTACAGTCATATCTGTATATATATGACTGTAATTGGTATATATAGATATTATTTGTATTTACATACTTAGATAATTATTTACGCTGTTCGAGATTAAGAAATGCACTTCTGGATTCCAATTCAAAATGTGTCTTCAAATTATATTCGTAATTATATTTAAATATTCGTTCAAGAAATTAAAAGAAAAGTTGATGTATTAATTTAATAACTTTGATTTAAAAACGAATAATTCAATTATTTGAATTACTTATTTGAGTTTAATAATCCACTATATTTCTCCAAAGTTTACTAGGTTAATAGGTAGTTTAAATATAACACTCTTTTTTTGTTAACTCCAAACTTGTGAACATAGTTTATACGCTATTATTTAACTGTTGTTTTATATAATTATTTGTAATCATGTTATTAGTTTATGATTTTCTGCTATGTACAATAATTATAATGTTTGCAATAAAGTACTTATCTTTTAGTACCTATTTGATTTTATACCTATTATATCTGTTTAAACGTTCATCTAAGCTTAATAATATATTTAAAATAATTGATTATTCATGTTATAATATAGGTATATGCATATTAAGTAGGTATGTAATTTTTAATATAATAATAATAATGAATGATAAATAATAAATCATACCATTAATAATATTTTTTGCGTGTCTAAGACATCATTAATATACATTATTTTTTATGTGTTAGTTATATTTATGACTCATTTTTAGCATTAATCATATGTGTTTAAATAAAAAACTTACAATAATAGAACTTAAATTGTTGATTTTGTTTTGTAATATACTAAAAATATATTCATCACGGATAACTTTTCCGATTAACAATAATACTAAAAATAAATACCCACCAAATAAATTATAATTGTTTGATTGATTTATTTCATCATCCTATGGATGTATATATAATATATTTTAAGCACTTAGTTAATAATTACTATGATGAAATAGTTAGACATAAGTCAACAACACAGAAAGATCATAGTAGGGTAAACCTCTTCAGCTGCCAGCTTATTTTAGTTATATATGTCACTGTTACTATAAATAGCGTGCATATTGTGACGTAGTGTAGACAATCGTTGTGTAAAGAAACAAGTCGCGTTAGAGGCTAAAAATAGACAGTGTTATCGTATATAACTGGCACGATTACACAGCGATTAGAAATTTTCATCTCACTCAACGCTTATAATTCAAAACGCTTTCTGTTGCATTTTCTTGCTTATAATTTTTATTATACCACGCAATGGTAAACTACAATACTGATCGACGTCGAAACTACCGACATTCGCGAACAATGAACGCGAAGTCGTACGTTTCAAGACATTGTTCAAATAACTCTACCTCGTCTGCCGGAGGAAGACGTGGTTCCTGTTGCTCTACCAGCACCTCCTCAGCTACAACAACAGTCTCCACAGACTTTCCGGGTAAAGATCACAGAGGAGACATCAATCGCGTCAGTCCAACAAACAGGAACCTTGGGGGGTCAATATCGAAGGAGAGCGGACCAGAAGGGGAGCCTCTTCGGGTCTCTACCTGCCTGCCTCTGCACGCAGAATGGGCCTTGCAAGAACAAACCCTCCAATACTGGGCTCCCAAGTGTCTGGATCAATGGTAACTGCACTGTGTGGGTCAAGGACTGGTTCCCTTTGCAAGTAAGAATAATATATGTTTATACTTTCTATAACTTTTAATCGAAAGATCGATATATCTAAAAGTATAAAAATCTATTTTTTAAGGTAGCGAATTAATTTATTGACAAATACAGTGTAATCTCGATTAAACTCTATTCCCTTAATTGCTAAATAATTCACGAGAGCCCGTATGATAAAAATAATAATTTTTACATTGTTCCATTTTTCAAACGTTTTATTCGTAGATTTATTTATAGATATCACTGGTATATATATATATATGTACTTATAACTATAATCCAGACTTCAAAATCTCTAGCAGGAAATATTCATTAAAAGATTACACTGACTAACAATAAAGGGCCAGTAAATATATTTTTGACTTTGGATTATTCTTGCTTTCCATGTTCTCAAAAACTACTTTGGAGTCCTGATAAAACAATTTAATTTATTTAAAAACAGCAAAAATATAAATATGATTTAAACAAAATTAAATTAAATTAAAACAAATACATATCTAACTTTGTGTCCTGCATTGTCACAAAAATAGAAGTATCAAAAAGTGAAGATTCGACAAAAGTTATCCAACCCTTCAAAATAAGAACTGCCACAAGCTCTTATAATAACATGAACCACTACATATACAGCCTTTATTTAATTGGAAATATATTCGAATGTGAAAATATGGAAATATTTATAATCATATAAATATGTTGAGTTAATTATTCATATATCATAAACACAAACGTTCAAATAAATAAAAATACATATGATTGCGCTTTCCAAGATTGTGTAACTTGTTCTTTGCGCAATGGTGTTTTTCTAATGTATTGCATCGTTTTTATACATTAGCATACATAAATGGGGTGCTCCTTTTATCTCATGACTCTAGAACCTGGTGGAGAGCATCTCAACTGGCGGTCTCGTCACCACTGTGTTCCAGCCCCGGCGCCGTTTCCCTGATATGGTGCTCACAGAGGCGGCCCTGAAGATCCTCATTCTCCCCAATGCGGGGGGCAACTCGGTCGTCTCAGAGGTTCTGTCATTCGAGGCCCTAAAGCTCTGTCTAAGAGCGGAGTTGGTCAAGGTAGCTGGAGTTTGTGATGCTTGCTTTCTATGGTGTAAAGTATTATATAAAGATAATGTTTATATCGAGTATAAAATTTAGATTTCTATACAAATAAGGAATTATTTTGATCGTGTGTAATACGCTCTAAATGTTTATATTGATTATACTTGTCAGTTTATCACACAGTCTTGATAGACCATTGTGAAGTACTTAAGACCGTAATTGTCAAACCCAAAAATCGTCAAGGTCCACCAATCTGTAACGACCTATAGAACTGTATGCCAGCAGTGACGTAAAGGCCATAAAGCCGTGAGACTAACAGTAGCTATCCTAAGGCCCAGTGGGTCTTAACTGTAAGGGTCGAAAGGCTCATAAAAGCGTAATGCCCACGACGCCAAAAAGGCCAACAAGACTATAAAAGTTGAAAGGCTCATTAATCCGTAAGGCCAACTGGACCGTAATGGTCAAAAGGCTTGATCGTAAAGCTATATGGGCCAAAAACCCTAAAGCTGTAAAGGCCCAAAGGCTCATAAAGCCGTAAATGCCGATAACCTCATAAAGCTATAAATGCCGATAGCCTCATAAAGCTATAAATGCCGATAGCCTCATAAAGCCGTAAATGCCGATAGCCTCATAAAGCTATAAATGCTGATAGCCTCCTAAAGCCGTAAAGGCCAACTGGACCTTAAAGGTCAAAAGGCTTGATCGTAAAGCCGCATGGGCCAAAAGGCTTATAAAGCTGTAAAAGCCAAAAGGCTCATAAAGCCATAAATGCCGATAAGGCTGAACGGCTCATAAAGGCGTCCACAAGGCTCTAAAGGCTATAAAGGCTCACAGGTTCACAAAGGCGTATGCCCACAAGGCCAATTAAAAAGCTATAAATCTTTAATCGAGGCCGTAAATTATATTAGGATAGAATTACATTTTAATTTAGCTTAGGTACTTGCCTTTTTTATTAAACATTAATTAATCATTATACCCGAAAAATCATGCTTTATGTTTATAAATTTGTGTGAAAATATACAGACTTAATAGGTCATTTATTTTTTTAATTGTTTTTATCAGATTTTATCATTTTAATGTATAATTTATTTATAGTCAGTTGCTCCACTGTCGTTAGTAAATCCTGAAGAATTCAAAATAGTTAATTTGTTCTAAATATGACTATAAGTCAATTAAAACAGCAGTCATCGAAATAGCGACATGTTGCTTTAAAATCTCTGAATATCGAATTTACAAAAAACCGATTTTTTATTAAAAAAATTTTATTATCAGAAATATTTTCATTTCAAAAATATGATTGTTAGCTTATTATCTTATATGGGACATTTTTTTATTGAAAATATATCGAATACTATTTATAATGATTATAAATGTGATGACCCTAAAACATAGCTGCGTATAAATATATTCAATTATCACATATCCCTAAATTAATTCGATTTACGAAATACTGGCATGTTTAATAAATTTTATCACATTGTAATGGATTATTTTGTGGATTTCTTACAGCACAGTTTATTTACAAAGAAACAACACAATTATTTTTATAAAAATCCAATATACAATTGAGTTAACTATTTAAAAATGGAATAATACTAATACTAGGTTTAACAAATAAGTTATATCGTTTTTTATACGTTTCCAAAATTGTTACATTATTATGATATCTTTAAGGTTTTTAAAGCCCTGATAAAACATGATCGATTACAGACGGAGATGGAGGTGGAATACTTCCCCAACGGGGGCTCCATCACGGACTACGTCGCCAGAATCGGTGGCGTTACTTTTGGAGTTTCTGTCACGCGTGCCATGAAGTTCCATGGAGACTTTGAGATGGAGGATGCGCTGAAGCTACTCCGAAAGAAGCTTGAAGGTGAATTCCATTTATACTTTGATAATTGATGCTTTACTTCGCTTAAATGTAAATGATATTGCAGCTTATTACGATATACATAATATCCAATACTGATAATAGTATATTTTAATTGCACATATTATTGTTGGTCTTAATAAATAAATTGTGTTGCAGAAATATTATCATTGTGTATATAATATGAACTAATTTGTGCATTGTGTGTCATTTTACAGAATGAATAACGAGGTATAATTATTAATAGGTATTATTCCATGTTTTAAATTGCTTAATTTAATAAGTTTAGGTATAACCATGGATATGTGTTTTACTTTATATATTGATTAATTTCAATGTACTATTGATGTATACATCTGCCTATTGCTTAAATTAACTGCAAACCAAAGTAGCATGTACATAATAAAGGGTAAATTGCGATCTCACTTTTCTGGAATATATGTATACAATTCAAAAATTAATTATTCCCTATAAGCTTAAACTAATCAATCGATAAATATCTGCAGCGAAAATCAATTTGGCAAAGCCTGTCGTATGTGTATATATTATGTATATATCCCGGTAAAGCGAAATCTCAATTTACCCTTTATATAATTATTAGCTGAGTATTTCAAATATATACATTTATAAAACAAATAGTAGGTGCATATTATGGATGATAAACGTAGGTTCAATTATTTCATTGTTTGTATTATACAATATGTGTTTATTGTAAATTTCTATAAAAAATATTAAATAGATTACGAAATAAATACTAAGAATTAAAAATTCTTGCAGTTCTATATTAAATTAATAAACAATAATATATCATTTAAATAAACATTTAAAATATCCATCCCAGGTGGGACTCGAACCCACAACCTCCGGATTAGAAGTCCGACGCGCTATCCATTGCGCCACTGGGACATTGATGTTGTCGCGATAAAAGTTAAAGCGTAATTTCAAGTATCAATCAATACGATTGAATAATTGAATAATAAAATATGGTTTGAATTTATTCTTAACAATTGAGTTAAACTATAATTAATTTCACAAGCTTAAAAATATTGTAATGTACTAATATCTTCTACAAGTACATTTAAGCTTTGATGAATCTTTGTTATTTATGATTATAAAAATAGCTTTGATTCATTATAAAATTAATTATCTATTTATTGAAATACTTATCGGTGCTATCCGATATCAATAATTATTAATTCACATTAGATGAGCAAAGTCAGCTAGCCATAAGTAAAATTTTATTTTTATGCACAATAATTAAAAAAAATTACACATTCTACTTGTGACAATATAAGTAGTAGTTGACAAACTATTTGTATAGCAGTAGACTACTCTACTACTTTTAACTATTTGTATATTTATTATAATATCATACCAACTTTACCATTTGGTTTTTATATATTTTGCTTAAAAATATTACTAAACACTAAATACTAATATTACTAATTTGATATTTTCTCAATTCACGCAGGTGTGAATCAAGCAAACCGGAACTCTCTAGAGAAGTGGTCCAAACAAATTCTCCATGTCTGGGCTGACGGGTCACAAGCGGTCACAATCCTTCGGAAGGCCTACAAACAACTAGATGCACAGCTACGTGGTAACACTCTTGTGCTGGTCACAGAATCGGCTTCCTGTAGGGAGATTTTCCTTAATTCTCGGCCTTCCACCTGCCCAGCGCGTCGTAATCCGCCTCCAACGTCGCCTCCATTACCTCCTATACGTTCTGGAGGTCGCCAATGACACAATCTTTCAGCACCATTTCAGGGAAAAAGTGTTGTTCATATTAAATTATCTCCACTTTTACAGTTTATAAAACCCCAAATACTATTTTATATTTTACAAAAGTACAAATCAAAGGAGCCTTATAGTCTGTGACAAAACACTAATTATATATACTATTATACAGTGTTATTATATCTAAGTGGTAAACAACATTTTTGTAAATATATTCTTATAAGTATAATGTATTTTATTAAACATACTTATTACTATATTTTGTATAGATGTGTCTTATATATAAGTCTCAAAATTATTCATATATACTCACAAATGTTGTATAAATATATACAATTTACGATACATTTAGTCATTCCATAAAAAAATATCATGCTGCATTTATTTTATTTGAATTAACCATTTGTGATATTAGATATTACTTTCAATCATCATTACTCACATTTTCTTTCATGCTTTAATACATAATTGTAGCTGTTTTAATTTGTAGAATTTGTTATATTCTTTCATTATTAGTATTTTGTATACACTTTTTTTGTGTAATTTAAAAATATATATTTTAATTTATTAATATAAGCTATGTTTTAACTCTAAATAAATAAAATTGAGAAACACACTTGTTCTTTGTGCGCAATAATACATAACTAAATATTATGCAAATTTAGAAATTAAATACGACATTATTGCAATTATTGATACATAACTTTATATCTGCTTTCTCTTCAATGTAAATATAAATACTGAATTATATACATACATACATATTTATATACCTCATGTATAGTAAGAAAATATAGTAATTGCATAGATAATTGCACAAATATCAATTTGAAGTTAGCATAATTCCGACTAATGTAAGCAATTCGTTTATAGATTTATGTACAAACTATGAAAATAATCCGCATTGCAAGAATTTAGTATAACATGATTCTAACAATAACAATTGATACACAATTATATATTCAAATAGCTTATATACTATAGAAACCAATGCACGATTAAAGTTGTCATTTTCACAGATATCCTAAACTGGAGTCAAAATGAGTAATAAGTAGTATTTCATTTCTAATCAACATTACCATTATGACAACCTAGGTATGTCAGAATCAATATTTGGGGTGTATATTATACGGGTTTAATTTAAAATTAAATTGCATTGATGCTCCCTAGTTGAATGGTTTGTATAAAGGCTTATTAAGTAGTTAATTTACAACCTAATATTATGTATCTAGTTTTTACATGTACATACATATATTTGATTTCATTCTTAAAATCTTAAGTGTAACTTATAAAATTTATATTATTTATTGATATTATCGACATTGTTTATAAATATGTAAAAATGTGGATTGGTCATTTTCTTTAACTAAACTGTTCGACTCACGAGGCAGCTCAATCTGGTTTTATTCTTTTTTTTTCCTCCGAAATGATTTACTGTTTTATTTTTAATAATCTAAATTTGTTGTTAACACTGTTTTATTGGAGAATTAAAGGCTCCTCATAAGAGAATCCTCTCAAATTCTTAATTTGGGAATTGAGCGTTGTATGATTTAATTTTGTAATATTACTATAATAATTTATAATATTTATTTATTTAATTCTAGATTATTCTGTAGATAAATTAAGTAATTCTGATATAATCATTTTTGGTGGTGATAACAATCAGTAAATTGCTGAATATATTAATTAGTTTATGATACGTGTAACGAATGATTTGCGTAATTGCCTTGTAGGAGTTTCATATAAAAGCCAGTGTTTGGGAACTAATTCTTCCCCTTGCAGTGAATGGCTTTTTGAGATTGCAATACCGTCGTTAAAAGGTTAATAAACAATAATAGTTGCATCGATAAACCAGCTTCGGGTTAGAAAAATACTCACATGCTGCATTTTTATACCAATAAAATTTTAGTTTGACAGAAAATATTTAACAAGTTTAATTTCTGTCAAGCCAAGCCATCCAGCCAATCGATAGGCTCGCCGAGCCGGCTTGACGCTAACTTCACAATGTGGACGGGCATTTTGGCTTGATGAACTGTCTCGCTATTAAACGTGTATCCGTTATCCGCTAAGCGTATTTGTAAATTATATAGGTTATAGTATAATAGTATAAAATATTGAATGATAAAATTACAAAGGCCATTTAGTTGATTCCATGACAGTAATTATAAATATAATATAGTAAATGGTTATTGTTAGGTATTAATTAAGCTAACATAATCAATAATTTATGATGTAGAAAGATCACAAATTTGAATTTGTAATTAATAAACTCATTTAAATAATTCGGTATAACATCGAAATTAGTAGTATAGTCATCTGCCCAATGGCAGGACCACGGTCCACAATGCGATCTTCTTTTTTTGTGTCAGACGGCTAAGATCACTGAACAATTTGGAACACTCTATGTGGTCCAACAGGCCTATATCTCCGACCCTCCATGTCCATATATCTCCACCCACCGTTCTTGTCCAAGCATCCATAGATCCCTCCAAGACAAGCTTGAGCATTCCATAATATCGGAAATTGAGGATTTCTTCTGTCTGGCGAGAACAATCTTAATCAATGAGTGTTCCTCCTTTATCCTCGTTGATCACTCATTATGTCCATCTGGTTTCCTTCTTCCATACTCGAAACTCTTTATCCTTATGATATTACAAATCTTCAATTTCCAGATCGTCTAACGCATTCTCATGATTGCGATAATTTTCCACGTGTACCTACTTCTTTTCTTTCTGAATCCTCCCTTTAAACTGATCGCCTCCTGATTCTTTATATATTCGATAACATAATGCGTATGTCATATATACATTTACCTATAATTTATTTATTCCTACCTGACATTTACAGCGAAATGTTTTATACGTGATTAGACAACATATAAAGAATGAACATTTTAATATATTTAGTCCGGCAGCTGAGGAGGTTTTTTCAGGTGAAAAGCGCCGGATTGAATGACGTCAAAATCTTGTATCTAGATAAAAAATAGATTGCTGCCGTGCTTCTCCGTGGATTAAATATTTTATGAGTATTTTACTGTTTCCCATACTAAAGAATTATAAGAGAACATTGTGTGATTTTGACCAGTTTACAGAAAAATTAAACGTATTCTTCATATTTTTATTAAGAACATTACATATCATTTTGTTCATCTAGTTATTATCTACATCTCAAAAGAAAAATTAGAGTTATAAATCATATTTATTATGCAGATATATTTCAATATTGTTATCAAGCCTATTTTATAGCAAAAATTAGGGTAGTAATTGATATTAAAATATATTTAGACGGTAAATATGATTATATATACAGCTAATTGTGATTTTAAAATGTATGGCAATAACTCGATGAACAAAAGGATATCTAACATTCTAATTAAAAGTATTAATAATACCTACGTTTAATTTCTGAAAAAATATGCATTTTCATGTAAACTGGTAAAAATCACACAATTTTCTCCTATAAACTGAGAAACAGTAAAATGGTCAACAAATATTTTATACAGGCAGAAACACGGCGGCAATCCATTTTTTACCAATTTGTACTTTTAGATTTTGAGGTCATTTAATCTGAAGCTTTTCACTTGAATAAACGTCCTGAGCTTCCGGACTAATATATCTGTTGACTGTAAGCTGATAGAGGGGAGATTATGTCAAGTTTTATATTCGGATGTGATAATAAAAATATTGACAATAGATCTTCATTAATGATATTAACAAAATAATCTTTCTAATTTTTATATATACCGGTGGACATTAATCATGTAATGCCTATTGTTATACCATGCTGTACAGTAAATAAACTGTAAATACTGTAACAATTACTGTAAATAAATTGTTCAATAAAAATAATATAAATAATAATCAAAGACTTTTGGACCACCAATTAAGAAAACTATCTGTCAACTCTACAAGCGATGGCATGTCATAAAGGCTTAAGTAAGACAGTTTTTAATTCGTTGATTTTTAAGCTAAAATGTTTACTTTTGTCGATGACAGATATTATGAACCATTTCATAAAATAAAAAAATTTTCTAGAGTGCAAATCCAGTCTGTTTAATCAATAATTAGTAGCCTTCGTAGTTAATATATATATATATATATGCATAGTTCATTGCAAGGTAGATTCAATATGTCCATCTACATATTATGCTGATATAATATGAGCAATCTAACAGAATTGTGGGAGAATAATATTGCCGATGCTGTATGGATTTATAAATACGTCGTACACCAAATAAACTCACCCAAACAGTAAACTGCTTTACTTAACTGATAAACTTATTAATTAAAGAGTAGCGTAAGTGACACCTTAAAACCGTAAAACTGTCATACTTGTGAAATATATTGAAAAATCACATAAAATATTCAAAATGTAAGTAATACTGTTTCCATTATGTATTGATAAACATGCATATTATAACACCTGATATATATTTACACAAATATTGTAACAATTTAACAATTATATTATTAACAATAAATAAAGTTTATAAAGCTGTACTTATTTAGGTTTTAAAACGAGATATATCGATACAATAAAATGGTTAATTAGCACAAAACAATAATTATTTATGTCGTAATTAGCCAATAAAATTGTTCTATTTTTACTGTATTACTGGATTACGACATCAAATTCCTTACCACTTAATCAAAATCGAACAAACATTCACACACATTCCAACATATGATATCTTCAGTATGACTCTTATGTCATTCTACGCTCGCCTATGTCAATATAAAATTCTGCAAAACAAATAATACGCCTTGGGCAATTTAATCCGAGCTCAAACTGTCCACTTCATTTACCTAGTGTGAAATATTACGCAATCAGTTTAGGTACACCACTGTGGAAACTAAGCTGTATTATTTTGAGTGGTAAATGACTCTAATATCATTCAATATATTTATATATTTAGCAATTATAATTTGGTTATTATAAAACAGAATGGCCTATTGTATAGGTAATTATAACAATAATAATAACAAAATTCGAAATATTAGTGGATTTTGACCCCCCCCCCTTAATGGCATATTATATGCAAAATTTACAAAAGTACCGTAACGAAAATAAAATGTAATTGATATAAATATGCTTTAGGAATGTTTATCAATGTATACAACTACCCAGCAGTTCGTGAAAATTCGAAAAAAATAGAAACTGAAAAAATATAGAAAACGCCCAAAACCATTTTTTTAAATTTTATCCAGATTTTTTCGATCTTCGTAAAAACGAATTGAATTGTGCGATAGCAAAAAATATTTCATCGAAATATATCTAGAAATGAACACTAATAACATATCCAACGTCATTTATAACCCCCTATTAAAAAAATTTATGAAAATGGCGGATAAATGAAAACAATCGTAAATTGACGGATTACGTTGTTCTAAGTAAATGAAATTCCCGCTGTCGTAGTGTTAAGCGAATGAAATAACAAAGGTACTAAAATATTTGAAGGAGAATGTTAAGAAACTGGTGGAGATTAGTTTTACATCATTTTATGTTGTACGTTAAAGACAATGAGGTTATAAAACGAATAATATACAAAAAAATTATAAAAAAATATAGTATATTAAAAAGTTTGATAAATTCCATAATAGTTGTGTTATCTGGAGTTCAAAAGGTATTGCTTCTTTGTTCCATGACGAAGTGTTAAATGATCCTTGTGATCTGAAAATGGAATAATCTTTTCATTAATTTTTCTATTAGACGCTACTTTTTTAATATCAAGTTTTTATGTGAAATTTTATATGCGTATAAAATATTTGTCAAATATAATAGTTAATAGTTATTATCTATTAATTATATTTGATATTTGCTGTATGTTAATTAATTTGAATTAACTTATTTTTGCTTTTTCACACGTCATTGTAATGCATTACTTTGTACAACATATATAGATAATACAATGAATTATTTATTTATTATATGTACATATATCATTACATAATATTAAATTGCATTTTAAATGTTATATGTATAAGTATATTTACATATAATTCAAATTTTTCCAACATTTCGAATTATTTGTGAAATTTTAATATAGCATTATATAAAAAAATGCTCTTTAACGATACCATACTATTATTATTGCAATTTCTGGTGAGTTTGATTCCATTTCAACGTTCCCTTATTGTAGGTACTATATCCATTTCTAATTCAATTGTTTCATTAATATTTGAACAAATCCAAGTAGGGTAACAGTGTTTTATATTTGACTTCCAGAAAGCTGTGTGTAAGTAGAGTAATTGGCTGAATTAGACTAGTGTATTAGTTCGTATTATTTTGTATTTTATTTTGTAGTATTTTGTAGTATTTTGTAGTATTTTGTAGTATTTTGTATTATTTTGTATTATTTGTTATTATTCGGTATTATTTTGTATTATTTTGTAATAATTTGTATTAGTTTGTATTATTTTTTATTATTTTTTATTATTCTGTATTATTTTATATTGTTCTGTATTATGTGTTATTATTCGGCATTATTTTGTATTAGTTTGTATTATTCTGTATTAGTTTGTATTAGTTTGTATTATTTTGTAATATTTTGTATTAGTTTGTATTATTTTGAATTATTTTGTATTATTTTGTATTATTTTATATTATTCTGTATTATTTTATATTATTCGTTATAATTTATTATAATTTTGTATTATTCTGTATTAGTTTGTATTAGTTTGTATTATTTTGTATTATTCTGTATTATTTTGTATTATTCTGTATTATTCTGTATTATTCTGTATTATTTTATATTATTTTGTATTATTTTGTATTATTTTGTATTATTTTGTATTATTTTGTATTATTTTATATTATTTTGTATTTTTCTGTATTATTCTGTATTATTTTGTATTATTCTGTATTATTCTGTATTATTCTGTATTTTTTAATATTATTCTGTATTATTTTTTATTATTCGGTATTAATCTGTATTATTCTGTATTAACGTGTATTATTTTATATTATTATGTATTATTTTGTATTATTCTGTATTATTTTGTATTATTTTGTATTATTCTGTATTAGTTTGAATTAGTTTATAATATTTTATATTAGTTTGTATTATTTTGTATTATTTTTGTATTATTCTGTATTATTTTATATTATTCTGTATTATTTTATATTATTCGGTATTATTTATTATTATTTTGTATTATTCTGTATTAGTTTGTATTAGTTTGTATTATTTTGTAATATTCTGTATTATTTTGTATTATTCTTAATTATTCTGTATTATTTTATTTTATTTTATTCTGTATTATTTTGTATTATTTTGTATTATTTTATATTATTTTGTATTACTCTGTACTATTATATATTATTCTGTATTATTATGTTTTATTTTATATCTTTTATTCATATCATGTATATCAAGAAAATATTCTTCTATTTTGTTTCCAAATTTAAAAATTAAATTTCATATTTAATCTATTAATAGTGTATCATATCAGTGTATAGCGAAAATCTCCAATTGCTAATTTGTCATTAAAATATCACGTAAACACAGTGCCATTCAAGTTCAGGGGCGGATTCCACTGGGGGGGGGGCAGGGGGCTGCGGCCCTCCCGTTGGTCCCTAAGAGGTGTCCTTTTTGAAAGTGATGTGCCTTTTTTAAAAACATCATAATTTTTTAGGTACATAATAATAACTTTATTTTCTTGGTCATATTGATTAATTGGTGTATTACTAGACGAATATTCAAATAATTCTATAAATAATGCTTTGTTAGGTACTCATACCTACAGTCAGTCTGTAACAAATTATTAGTAACCCCCCTATTTAATGTATTAACGTAAGCAGCCAACCATCCACTAGGAATTTATGTACCTACCTATTATAGATTATACTAATTGCCACATACACACATGCGTGCATATACTACTAGGTGAGGCAGCTTGCAGAAAACAACTACCAGAGTCATCCTAAATTATAGTTGTAATGTGTTAAAACAAATAAGGACGTAATAGTATTGTGTATGTAGATTATAAAAATAATTGTTTTATTAAAATAATTGTTCAATATAAGTAACATATTACAAATGTAAATATGCTACCACCTCAGACACTAATTTCACGTAGTGCACCGACCTACCGAGGATCTATTCGATCACTGCATGATTTATCAACCCAACGAGGCAGTGAATAAAGCAATAATATTATATTAAAAAGTACATACATAAAATACACAAATAAAACTATAGGAAAATTGCCTTAAAAAGTGTGTAATATAGGCATACAATTATTTAAGATTAATAATCATTTTATACATAGTTTAAAATAACTTTAGATCCATTCTACAATTAAAAGTCCTAAATATGGTTTTCAGAAAATATTTAACAAAATTTAATGTAATTTATATCTAACAATGTATGCAATATGTTATTATTTAGGTATTAAAATTGAGATATTAATATAATTATAAATTATATCAATACTATATACTCATTTAAATACAAGAATAGATATTACAATTGCCATTTTGTATTAACATATATAAGTTAAACTAATGACCCATAATTAAATGGTTAATTTAAAATACAGGAAAGAAGGCGGTAACGGCTATCTGTTTTTGAATAAAACATTTTCTTGGTTTCTCATCAACTAATGCAGATTTAATGAGAGGGCATTATAGACACGTGCCCTCCTATCTGATTTACCATTGAAAATTGGCGCCGATTAAATAAAAAATAATACGTTTTTTGTATAGGGTGATCCGTAATTAAGTGCGTTTTAACAGAAATATTGTTGATTTGCTATACATTCTGTTTATAAGACCGATTCGTCATAGTCCAATATTTTATTATAAATAATACGTGAGATAATAATGAAAACGAACCGAAACATTATTTTTAATACAAGTAATATCAATAAATTTTTCTCTACAGATAATGTCCCTCACTCTCAACAATC
>JAYRBW010125924.1:0-16533 GCA_036023295.1 Invenusta paracnida | reverse complement strand
AAATATAATAATATTTTAAGAAATGTACTAAAAATATATAATTATTTGAATTTTTAAAATCATTTAATTAATCATTTAAAATGTTACAGAAATTCGATAATAGTAATATTGCTACTCAATCAATACTCTTTTATAAATAAAGCACTCAGCTTCGCTTCGTTCTATATTTTTAATATCGTATTGATATCGTAACAATATGGCTATAATGTAACACCGATAATAAATAGTATTCAAAAATATTGTCCTTAATTGGAAAACGGCAGTTAATTCAATCAATAATGAATTACTTAATATAGATTGATTAAAACATTCAAATTAAATGCTAATGCATGCTTGCACATCTTGCAGACTTTCGATTTTTCAAGTTTGATTCCAGTTTTGATTGAAAATAAGTGTTTTTTCACAGATTAAAAACTCTAAACTGAAATTACTAAATTTCTAAAATAAGGTTTAAAATTTGCCAACACCAGCTGTGTTCACTAGATCAATAATTTATTTAGGAATTTAAGGTAATTTAAGGAAAAGATTCAAAGCTACAGAAATATGACAAATGTGAATTGTTTACAATTACAAAGATATCAATATAACTAAAGTTAGGTTTAAATGATAACCATGTGAACCAGACACAAATAGCACAGTCTGTTACATTAATTTACCCAAGCTTGACGACGAAAATATATAAAAAGTTTATTAATAGTTAGTAAATATTTCATCAATTCTTTGATTTATCTAAAATGTCTATCCATAATTAAAGTTAAATTTATGGTCAAAATTAAGTTACAAATTCATTAATTTTTAAAAAGTCAAGTTTTTAACAATACATACAAGTAAACAAAAATTATAATTATTGAATATACGATTGTATCTTTGTATCTTTCTGTCATGAATATGAATAATAATAAGTCTAGCGCTGCCCATTCTAAATGATTTTTTCACAGATGCTATCCCTAAAACATTATATTTTGCCTCAATGCCCTACAACGTAAACATTAATATTCAAAGTTATGGAAAATCAAACATTTAAATACTCACAGATGCGGTTATTCAAACATTTGAATACTCATAGTTGTGGATATTCAAGCATTTAAATACTCACAGATGCGGTTATTCAAACATTTGAATACTCATAGTTGTGGATATTAAAACATTTAAATACTCACAGATGCGGTTATTCAAACATTTAAATACTCACAAAAGTAGATATTCAAGCATTTAAATACTCATAGTTGTGGATATTAAAACATTTAAATACTCACAGATGTGGTTATTCAAACATTTAAATACTCACAGTTGTGGATATTAAAACATTTAAATACTCATAGTTGTGGATATTAAAACATTTAAATACTCACAGTTGTGGATATTAAAACATTTAAATACTCACAGTTGTGGATATTCAAACATTTAAATACTCACAGTTGTGGATATTCAAACATTTAAATACTCACAAATGTAGATATTAAAACATTTAAATACTCATATTTGTGGATATTAAAACATTTAAATACTCTCAGTTGTGGATATTCACACATCCAAATACTATATTTTTACGCGGTATTTTTTATTTGGAAATCATAAAAATAGTGAAACTAAAAGACATCCTTTTTGGCAACACTGAAAAAACTATTAACCATCAAAAGATAAAAACATGGTATGAAACCATATTCAAAGACATTTTCTTCTACATCATCCACTGAAATATCAAGCAACGAAGGAAATCCAACGATAATTTTATAGAAATTGTTGTATTGCATTGCATAAAACTACAATCAACCAGTTGGTAATGTTGATCTACTAGTTATTCCCATATTACACTATTAATTTGAAATATTGCTTAGGCTGGAACACACCACCCATATCACTGCTATATTGAGATCATACTAGTGAATATGATATCCAACTAAATGATCACTAAACAAAAGTTTTTGAAAGATTATTTGATTTTTGTATCAATTAAGATTTCAACGTATATATTTAAATAAGTGGGGCATGTATCAAAACCAACGGGAAGGTTATAGTATGATAATTTTAAATCAATGTGAATTGCATTCAACATATCAATATTTACCTTGGACTACAGCTGGGCAACTTTGATGAGGAGCACCTGGATATCCTCCTAAAAAGAATAAAAACTGAAAGTAATACAGCTCTGTTGTATATCGATCGATGTATAATAGACAATATTGTAAAATATAACACCGATAAAAAATAGTATTTAAAAATATTGTTTTTAATTGGAAAAAAGCAGTTTATTCAATCAATTGTGAATTACTTAATAAATTGATTAAAACATTCAAATTGAATGCTAATGCACGATGGTGTGTCTTGGAGACTTTAGATTTTTCAATTTTGATTCCAGTTTTGACAGAAAATAAGTGTTTTTGATAAGCTTAAAAGCTCTTAACTGAAATTACTAAATTTCTAAAATAAGGTTTAAAATTTGCCAAAACCAGCTGTGTTGACTAGATCGAGAAATATATTTATGAATTTAAAGTAATTTCAGGAAAAGATTCAAAGCTACAGAAATATGACAAATGTGAATTGCTTACTATTACAAAGATATCAATATAACTAAAGTTAGTTATAAATGATAACTATATGAACCAGACACAAATAGCACAGTCTATTACATTAATTGACCCTATCTGGCTGACGAAAAAAATATTAAAACTTTATTAATTGTGGATATTCAATTATTCAAATACTTACAATTGTGGATATACAAGCATTTAAATATTCACAGCTGTGGATATTCAAACATTTAAATACTCACAGATGTGGATATTCAAACATTTAAATACTCATATTTGTGGATATTCAAACATTTAAATATTCACAGTTGTGGATCATCAAACATTTAAATACTCACAATTAGGGATATACACACATTTAAATACTCACAGCTGTGGATATTCAAATATTTAAATACTCACAGTCGTGGATATTCAAACATTTAAATTCTCCACAGCTGTGGATGTTCAAACATTTAAATACTCATAGTTGGGGATATTTAAACATTTAAATAATCATAGTTGTGGATATTCAAGCATTTAAATACTCACAGTTTTGGATATTCACACATTTAAATACTCACAGTTGTAGATATTCAAACATTTAAATACTCACAGTTGTGGATATTCACACATTTAAATACTCACAGTCATAATTTTACGCAGGCAAGACTCCAAGGAGTTACTAGTCTACATGAAATCTCTAAACCTGTATAATATTTACATAAACATAACATTATACACTGCCTTTATTTCTAGCGTTAATATGTATCACACGTTCCTTGTTATTTTTTAGCATATGACATATTGGTTACTTTATGTTTATTAACAAAATGTAATCTATTTACCTTTGTCCACTTTAAATTTAGGAAAAACGTTCTGTGCTACATTTTAAAATAAAAACAATTTCTAATACTTATTTAACTAAAAACATATTTTTATGGACGCATTTTTGGTGTAAGAAATAAATTTGTTTTACTAAAACTTCCTCAACTAAAAATATATTGGTGAAATATATTTTAATGCAGCAATTGAACGAATATCATGTATTAGCATCCAGTAGTAACAGTAGTAGACGATTCAGAGTTTGATTTCGCTAACATTGACAGAAGAATGCTCTCAAAGTTAAACTGTTATAAATACCTCATGAATTACTGATAATTATGGAGATTGTATACTTCAATTTACCTCTATTGTATAGTTCTTGTGGAGTCTGATTAATTTGATCTGAAACAAATGAATATTGGGCATATTTTTATAAAATAGTATTATTAGATATAGTTCAATGTTAAATATGTATATACAGTCTAAATAAATGAGTAAGAAAAAATTACATATTTATTAAACTATAACTAACTAATTAAAAAGGTCTGTGGCAAATCTGAGACTTTCTTTTCTAATTTGTTAATCCATTTTTGTGTGTCATGTAACATGTGAACAAAGTCTAAAGCACCAACATCATTCAATAATGAACATATTTATTGCTATAATTCTAAAACTGAATACTACTCATTGATTAGGTGTCATTGTAATCATCTAATTTCTGTACCTGGATTGATGAAGTTGCCACTCACTCTTTCTGAAATGTGAGAGAAAAGATTGATTAGTTGGGAAAAGATTGATTAGTTTGGAAAAGATTAATTAGTTTGGAAAAGATTGATTAGTTTGGAAAAGATTGATTAGTTAAGAAAAGATTTCAACAAAAATATCAAGAATTTTTGTTATTATGTAATTGATTAATACAATTTATTTACTCTATGTCTCTTTTGAAAATTCAGTAAAGGTATAAATAATAAATTAATTAAAATAATATCACATATAGAGCATATAGAGTAAGATTTGTTGAAAATGGTATCAGTTCATATCCAACATAAATTATTCAAAATCATCAGTTTTTTATAAATATAATGTGTCAAAACTGTCAAAAACGAATTTCAAAGAACAAGATTTGTCCCCCACGTACAGTTTTGAATTTTTATATCATAATTATTGAACTCTGTCAACAATGTTTCGTATTCTGACATTCCTAAAATTAGGTGCCAACATTGGGATCGAACTTTTTGCATCACTGTATCGTTTACAAATTTAATTCCTCCCTCGAAATGGATAATACACATATCCTTATCCCCACAAATATTCCTTCCATACAGTAATAATAATAAGATATCAACTCGTATTGATTTTATTTGCACCACGTTGTAAATTTTAGCGACAGAAACTCATTTTATTTCAATAAAACTCCTGCAAAATAGGCACCAATAAAGTAGGATAAAATATTCATTGTGAATCATTTTCAAGACTTATGGCTATTTTCAAATTGTTATAAAGTACCTACCTTGCTTGACAGTTAGAATATGTTACATTTATTCCGTTTTATTAAGTATACTGTTTTGTGGATGTTAAATTTGAAATGAATATTTTATTTAAGGATTGGGTATCGAAATAGTAGCATCAATGAAATGAATATCATTAGAGATGAAAATCTATCTATCAATACTCTATATGTATATCCCTTACCACATAATCTATCACATCTAATCCCACAAAGAATGACTTACTGATTTATTAACTAGAATATTGGTAGACGAAGATACCCTATTTCGTGAAATACTCACTGTGTATGTGATGTTGAAGCGAGGCTCTTGTATTGGGAGAACATGGGGTGTCACTAACCATGTTTTTGGGTGTTCTTGTTCGGGGGATGAGAACAGTGTCAGCCAGTGTATTTGATAGCTCCGTCTCATCGGCGTCCTATTTAAATTAAACGTGAAAGATAAAAAATATGTTTATTGCAAAATTTAATTAAATTATTCGATTAAATCAATATTCTTTTCTAGTTTACATACTGTAGAATGTTAGTTTTCTTTAGAATGGTATTGAATATTTTTCTGGTTTGGGAAAAGTTTTGCTCTCATAGATTTAAGTAAAATTGAAACTGCAGTAAACCAGAAATATCTTTGAATACTTCGACGATAGAATTTTATTAATAGAACAATTGCTTTCGATATTTTCAATTTTTTCTTCTAGGATAGGAAAGGGAATTTGTTTAAATAGACGAAAGCAGTTTTCTTCGTGTAAATCAGTCTCCAATTTAAGAAAGGACTCAAGAAAAGGACTTTACATTCAAGAAAGGACTCTTGAGACTCACGATATCTCCGTTATATAAGCAGCTTTGTAATAGATGCTTTCGCTGCTAGAATATCCTTAACATTTTAGGGTTAAAGTCTTCATAATGTCTCGATAACATATTTTTGGATCAGTTAGTATTTTTGATTTGAAAACTCTCCTCGTATTTCGCCTATACCAAGTTATGTAGCTCTGTTAAGTCGACGTATTCGAAGCAATCGATACTCCTGCATTGAGTTGACTTAAATAAGAATGTTATGTGCGGCGTTGTACAACACAACAGTTTAGTTTATAATTTAAATCGTTTGGTGCCGCGTGTCTACATTTCTGAGATGGACAATTTCCATTCTTGTTGTTATTGATCCATTTATAGGAGTTCAACAAAATATAAACACAATCAAATGGAAAAGAGAATGAACAGTAACTTCAGAAATAAATGTTATATAGTTTACAGATTTATAAAAGATTATATCAATCAGACTAAGTGACTACAAGTGGGTTAATCTTTTAACCCCCTATTGGTATAAATAGCTCTGGACAAAGAGTCAAGATGACCAAAGAACAATTCAAAGGTGTCCAAGCTCAGCAGAACTTATTTATGGACATTGGAGAGACACTTACCAAAGCGAGATCGACAGTAGCACGCAAGAGAACATACCAGGATTTCTACATGGACAGTAGTGCGACCGGTTAACAATCGGTTAACGTGAAAGACTGTTATAGACGAAAATATGCTTTTTATCGAGAATGTGGGTCGGTAGCGGGTTTTCGGCTTGCACTGCCAAATACGATCATCTTATATACAGTTACCGATCACATGTTGCACAGTAAAAGATTTGTTCGTTAAATATTCTGCAGTAAATATTTCAATATTTATAATTATTTAATCCGTTTTTAATAAGTTTAGTCGTTTTTATATAATTCTTAAAACAATGAAGGCACATTTTAGCAAATTATATTGAAATTGGAAGCTTTAGCTCTAGATTATTTCTTGCAGTATTTGAAGAAGATTTCAATTGTGTTATTTAATAATAACTCCGGAAGCATGATATTATCTCAACAATTAAATATATTTATCGAGGCAATTGAGGGTTTCTCATTATCCTCAAATTATCTTTAGTAAAGTAAAAGTAGAACAAACAGGCCTTTTGGCATTGCAATATGAGAAAATTGGTGATACATAATACAAAAGAGGCAGTGTGTGCTGTTTCCTTGAATACTAAAAACTAAATTTGGAAGAAAAACTGCAATGCTTTAAATATATTCATATATTCCACTGACAATACTTATTCAAAGAAATAATCGATAAAACACGCCTACAACCGTGAAGTGGATGGTATTACAGCACAGCGCATAAATATTTCTTCGATTAGCTTGAATATACGATAGTAACACGTAAACTAATAAAATGAGCAAAGAGATACTGAAACACACACAACATCGTCAAGAATAGCGATAGAATAAACGATAGACTTACTTTTCGTTTGATAACGGTAAATTTATCTTGACATCGCATACAACTATCTGACATGGAATCAGGAACCCAACTAGGAACTTCAATCTGCCAGGCCGGGTCCAATGACTGATCTACTGAGGAGAGGATGAAGGAGAGAGAGGAGAGATGAAAGAGGAGAGAGGCGAGAGGAGAGAGGAGAAAAGATGGAGGAGAGAGGAGAGGAGAGAGGAGAGAGAGGAGAGAGGAGAGAGAAAGGAGGAGAGAGGAGAGAAGAGGAGAGAGGAGAGAAGAGGAGGAAGGAGAGAGAGGAGAGGAGAGGAGAGAGGAGAGAAGAGGAGGAAGGAGAGAGAGGAGAGAAGAGGAGGAAAGAGAGAGAGGAGAGAAGAGGAGAGAGGAGAGAAGAGGAGAGAGGAAGGAGGAGAGGAGAGAGGAAAGAGGAGAGGAGAGAGGGGAGAGGGAAAAGGATGGAGGAGAGAGGAGAGGAGAGAGTAGAGAGAGGAGAGAGGAAGGAGGAGAGAGGAGAGAAGAGGAGGAAGGAGAGAGAGGAGAGAGGAGAGAAGAGGAGAGAGGAGAGAAGAGGAGAGAGGAAAGAGGAGAGGAGAGAGGAGAGAGGAAAGAGGAGAGGAGAGAGGAGAGAAGAGAGGTGAGAGGAGAGAAGAGAGAAGAGAGAGGAGGGAGGAGAGGAGAAGAAAACTAAATTTTAATGCTTTAGCATTTTCAGAAATCCGTGAATATTAAAAAAAGCGATGAAAAGACAATGATTTAAATAACAGTAGAAAGAAAATCGTCACACTAAAATTTAAAAAAATTATATTATATCCTATATATAATTGTCCTATTAAAATGTGGGATATTTTTATAAACATCTGAACATTTAATGATATCCTCAAATTTCAAGGAGGAGTAGCCACCTTGAAGAAGATATGAGAAATAGATAACCGCAGTAGATTGTTATTCATAGACAGTACAGGTACCTAGCTAACACATGTAAAAAATGAAAGTGCACTCACGTTTCTCAAAAGTCTTTCTTGCCAACATGATGATATGTGCCATCCATTCCACCTTTTCCTCAAGTGTCGATGTCGAGATGATGAGAGGCGCCATGTCAGACTTGATAATGAAAAGATTCTGGTGATCTTAGCAGTGGAGAGTGTAAGAATGAGATATCTTTTAGAGAGAATGCGCATATATTGCCAAACTATTAAAATGTATATTTTTCCTTGTAGTCAAACTGTGTATCTGCTTTCTAATTAAATGTTCTCTCATTGTTTCGTTTTATATAAAAAAATATGTTATTCTTATGATGCTTAATTGGGAAGTATTGAGACAGACTGTTTCTGCATACTCAATGGCGATAAATATATTTTACAAATATTCTACGTCCCAACATGGCATCTGTTTTGGATCACATGAGTCGTTATCGAAGACAGACTTTCTTGTCTTGCCTTGAGTAAGCCAGCGGGGAGGATGTTACCTTATTGAATGAATCATTTGCGAGCAGTTCCTACGTCCAGAGTGGGTACTGAACGTAGCAATTATCTTACTAAGATGTAATACTGATCAATTTAAAATATAACTTATTTCGGAGACATATTAACAAAGAGACTATACAAATGTAAAAGCGCGAAAATTGAAACGTCCACTTTAGTATTACCATTGTAGAATAAATGAAAACACCAATTAATTAAGTTATCAGAAAAATGCTCGGTTACTTTTGATATATCTCACCGAATGTAGTATAACTAACCATCTCTACTACAGTGTGTCGCATAAGTCCCTAAGGAGTTTATTATTTACCTGTCTAATTTATTTACAGAGCAATTAAAATGACAACCCAAGGATAAAACTGTATTATTATAACAAATAAACTGTATTATTATTGGTTATTTCATTGATTTTTTTCATTGGTTGACCTTTAACATTGCAAATACATACATACAAACTCCGTAGGGACTTAATATGAGACACACTGTATGTATAGCTAGTTATTAAGTATGATCTATTTAGATGTTAAAAGTTCGGTCAAAAATGTAAAACAGACTGTAATAATTATCTGTAAAAATGTTCTACATTGAATTACTAAATAAGTGAACTATGTAAATTATTAAGTCTAAGATATAGATAAATATAATACAAAAATAGTGATTTATTAAATAAGATTATATCCAACGCCAGAAACATATCAATATATTATACAGAAAAGCAGAAGGATTACCTGTTGCAAGTATATTTTGTTTTGTTATTAGACTTGCTTTGTAATAAATAATAAAATCAATAAAATGGTATCATATGTGTTAGAAATAATAACCATTTTGTAATATTTTACTATTATCGATATTTTAGTTACAAATTTAGGTTAGGCTATCACTAGTTGACTTTATCAAGACAGAAATAAACAGCGCCGGTCAAGCCTCACAATTTTATTAATAAGTTTAGCAATACCATCTTTATACTCCTTAAGTACAGTATAAGGACTGACGTGTCACTCCATGCTTTACTATACTACTTCTATATTGAATTCGATGTAGGTACCGGTGAATATCTTCATAATAATATCTTCATTATAATATTGTAATTAATGTAACACATATTCACTTTGTATACACAGAGCGTTAAAATTAATGCTTCTTTCCATTAAATAGATTCAAATATTTCCAGACAATGTTTTATTTAAACGAAAGAGCTGGTAATACTTTCATTCATGTTAAAATCAAAATTTATCTTGAAAGATTTGAATTGAAACAGTTAAGTATTTTCCTCTTATTTTCACAGCCTAAGTTAGCCTCATGTCAGCTAATGAGTGTTAAGTGAATTGCTGTGGAAATCAATAATATTCAAATGGTAAAAAATGATAAAAGCAGTTGCAAAGGAAGTGAAAACGTATAAAGAAAATCAGAAAACACGAACCTGTGCGCTGCCCTTGTCCAATTTCCACTCCCCTTTCACATCAGATGACGGGGCGGTAGTACCACCAGTCTTTCCTCCCTTGCCGTCCTTCTTGCTCCCTGAAGCAGCGGTGGGTTTCATGCGATACCTGAGAGTTACGGGGTGAGATGTCACCACCGGCACGGCATATCCCGAGTGCTCCAAAACAAGAGGGGCGGGATCGTGGTCCACAATGGTTACCGACAGGGAGAGCGTCTTCCAACACCAACTGTTGCTACCCATGCCAACTGTGTGCAACTCGAGGAGATACTGACCCGGCATCACTTCGGAGAACTGGAACTCACCAACTCCCGCATTCGACTACAGATATAAAATCCATACAAAAAATATATCAAAATCGACACAAAATGTTCTTTTAAAAAGCTTGCATAGTTTAGTTCTACATTATATAAACTGTTAAATGTAGTTATAATTAAAAATTCGACATAGGGTGCGTTTCACAAATTATAAGTAATTAATACATTTCTATTAAGATAGCGTTTCACGAAATACAAATTAGCGAATTACAATACTATAAAAAATTATTAATTTATTAAGGTTAGATACGAGTAGATCGTAGTATAGCAATATAGATATTGTAATGTACAATTTTTGTGAAAAATTAAAAATACATTTTACTATTGTAATTAAATAGTTGTTAGAAGATACTCTTTAACGTGATCTTAATAGATGTGCGAGAAGTGTACATATAAATATAAAATATATTTATATAAAAATTATAACGGAATGATATATTTCCACTGTTCAATCAAAATAAATATAGACTTTGAATATTTGTAATGTTTCCTTCATCTTTATTTTTTGTTCAAGAAACACTAGTACTAAACTAATAGCGTTTGTAAATAGTGAAACTAACCACTGTTAAATCCATGAATAACTTAAATTTAATACATGGTAAAATATTTTTTTTAATATTTAAATAATATAAACCAGTATTGAAATATATAAATGTACAAATAATTATAAGTTCTGTATTCTTTATAATATAATTACCAATAAAATATAGCTCATTCCAGATTCTTTTTACCAAATAAAAAAGCAATCTGGTAAAAATTGACATGCAAAATCAGGAAAAATTGAAGAAAAAACGTTTACATACGTTCAGAAGGCGCAATAATTTCAGAAAACTATAATTTGTAAGTGTATGTGTGTATGCAAAAATACTACATAAATAAATATACATAATATATACACATTATAATTTATGTACAAATATAGGTACTGTTATTTTATTGTTTCAAAATTGATTAATGCAAAAACTTTGTTAAACACTTCATAAATTATAACATTACAATTTCTTCAAAAGTAAAATACAAAATTAGTGAATCAAAATTAAGACTGTAGAAGATTCACCTTGTCCACCTTGATGTGCTGTGTGACACTGAGACCCGTGATTCCTGTACCCCGATCTTCTTGACTCAAGGTCACCTCTAGTTGGCCGGTGGGACACTTCTCTAGACAGCGTACTTCCCCACGAACTTGGGCACGGAACTGACTGAACTTAACGTTGTGGATCGGCCGATCAATCACTGTGACCTTGACCTCTACTGGAGCAAGCCGCAGTCCGAGGGAATGCTCTTCAGCGCTTGTAACCAGAGGACGAACCAAATAGGACCCGGGAGGCACCAGGGCACAGAACATCTGCCCAGTTTGAGGGGGGTTGTTGCCGGCAGCAGAGGCAGCAGTGGTGGGGTCGCTGGTTGAAGTTTGAACACGAGTCACTTCGCGCTTGTTGCCTCCCGCCTCCACCAATAGGATTGTGCGACCTTGACTTGCTTCCTGTTGGCAACCAATTAAATTAAAGAGTGAGTATAGTTAAACTAAATAGACACTAACAGAATGAGACATTAACAAAATAATGATTAGTACTTTATTATATTAAACAATTACATACATATTGTGTAACGAAGTAACCATATACACATTTTTTAATAGGTACAGATATCATATAAGACCATACAATATTAAATTACACAATATTATTATTTAATGTATAAATTATGAACTATTTAATAAAAACATTAGATATTAGAATAAGAACAGAACTCAGGAAAAACGTTCATTGTAACAATATATTTCGTGTATCCTTGCACTTGAGATTTCGTTATAGCTGCGTATCTTACTGTAATGTTGGAACTTTAATAGAACTATAAATATTGTATGCGTGTTGGGTCGTGCGCGCGTTTACAATTATTTTTGTGTTTTGCTATAAAAATGTTAATAGAATAGCATATGTAGATTACAACATAACCTAATTTTAGAAAACTGCCCTTTTCAAATATTTTTGTATATTTTCATGGTTATATATCTTACTAAAATATATATTACTACCAAACACATAGTATAGTATAATATAATAAGCTCACGGCATGGGGAAGTTTGTCGACAATAACCTGACCACAAACGGCGAACTTGCTGGCAACAATGTCAGGCAGGAGAGGCGAGTTGGGTGTTAAGTTGACGTTGACTGGTTCAAAGAACATGTTATTGGCCTCAACCTATAGAAAAACACAACAATTACCATGTTATTCCTAATAATTAATTAAAAGTTCATACCCTTCAATAGTTAAACTGTAATCTAAATGATATGATTTAAACGATATAATACTTTTCTATATTATATTTTAAAAGCATATTTCTTACACACTTAAATATTAATAATGAATTCGCATTATATAACATGTTATGTGAAAATTGTGCCAAATAAAACAGATTAGAATGATAGCAATAAAAAACATCATAATTAATTTAATAATAAATTGATCCGTTCTAGGTTACCTTGACATTATATTGACCAGCCTTCATACTCTCTAAATGATAGCGACCGTCGTTGTCAGTTGTCGCCGATACCTTTCCATTAACAAAAATCTGAAAATAAATACAATTATTGATTGCTATATTTAATTATTATATATTTTATATTATTTATATTAAGAATAAATAGTATTAAAGTATATTTTACAAATATTTTAAGACACATAAAATAACTGAAAATATTCATTCTGGTCCAACCTTTTAAGGACACAAAACGTACTAAAACAGTAGAAAATACATTACTAAAGTATATTTAGCCAAACAATATTATATTACTCTTTTGGTCTTAATTTGCATAAAAAAAGAAGCATAGATTAAGATAATTATAATATTGCTGAGAGCACAGATTAGGCAGGCGTACCTGAGCACCCGCAACACCCTGAGTAGTGCCGGCTTTGCTGATAACTCGACCAGTAACGGAGTAGCCGGCCACACGGAACACACTTCCCATTGAGACATCCCCGTGTTCCACCTGCAAGGGTAGAAATATCAAGAGGTATTAAGTGCATTCAATCGTGTATAAATAAATGACAATAAACTTACAAAGCGTAAAATACAAATTTCCCTCTAAAATGTTGACATAATTTTTCACTTATTTTATCTACCCAGTTTTATATCTATTGTTTCAAATGAGAATGTTAAATTGTACTACAAATTTAAATAATAAAAGTTAATACAAGGTGAATTGTGAAATCGCTTTTGCCGGGATATAATATTACATCTTAATTAATTTCGCAATTCACCTTGTATTATTAATATTATAATTACGGGGTAAGCCACTCTATATAATTAACAAAACGTTATGTCATGTTAAAATGTGGCGTAATCTCAATGTATGTGTGTAGCAAGCCAGCTACATACTCGCAGTATAAGAATGTAATCTTATAGTTAAAGTTTTAAGGAGAGCGTTAGCCTAGCGGTAGGGATCCTGCCTTCAAACCAGTAGCAAGTTCGAACCCCGGTACGTACTCCTGGCTTTAGCAAATTGATTTGCGCCGCAGCATTGCGATAATCTTCAATTGATTAGTTGAAGCCAATGACGACTATTTAATTAAGATGTAATATTATATCCCGGCACAAGCGATTTCGCAATTCACCTTGTATTATTGCACACGGGGAAAGCTACTCTATATAATTTACAAAATAAAAGTTAAGATTACAATTATGCATTTTGATAAACTAGAAAACATTTAAGAAATGAGTGATATGTCAATCAACATATCTACATAATTAGTAACCTTTAATATAGAAAAAAGTCAAATTAGTAAATTTCTAAAATGATTTAAGTAAAAAAAACTCCAATTAAAAACTAGCTTAAAACACATTAAATTAATAAAATCTTTATTTTTACAGAATAAAGGCTCCATCATTTTGTACATAGCACTCCTAAATAACAGATAATTATTAAGCCAGTAGTACCTTGAAAGGCAGGTGTGAGGGTTCAACATCGAAGACGATCTTTTCCCCGCGATAGAAGGGAACCACAACATACTCTCCGCCTGGCAAAAGAGAAAACTGGAAAACACCGTCTGCGTTGGAACTTGTCTGTCGGCATTCGTTGGGTTAAATAAGAGTTGTAAGTTTATCATAAATCACTAAATCATCATTTATTCATCTATGGAAATTTCAAGTTTAAAGTGTCAATAGAGTTATATAGTTACGATAGAAATGACCAAATAATCTAATTATAAAAATAGTTACAAGTAATTAAAAAAAAACAGGAAATGCCATGGTTTTTACACACCAGTGGAGAGTGTGGAATGGTGGCGAATCTAAAAATATTGTAAGAATACTGTTTACTTAATATTAAAGGAAATAATTGACAATTTTTTGATAGAATAATAATTGAAAATAGAGAAGTTGCAAAATCTATATGTAATTTAACGCACATTAAAAATCTATTTGGTATAAAAATTAATCATTTATTATTATAATAAAACTACTCTAGTCCGATTCCGGTATTAGTAAATGAAAGTATTAGTAGTCAACACTATTTTAGTACAACGATATTGACTAAAAGTTTTTAAATATGTATGTTTTTAGACATTAAATAATGGTCATAACGCAGGATATCCATAAAAATTAATAATGCAACAAGTTGAATAATAATCAATAGATCGATTTATTAGACTAACTTCGCAAATAGCTGTATGTCCAGCGGGTATTCGTGAGCTCTCAATTTTACCCGGTGCTATGCATTCGGCCCTTTTAAGGTCGACTTCTTTCGCTTTCACTGTTGATGAATAGAGAACAAAACGAACGCCTTTGATTGGCTGGTCTTCCGAAGTCACTTGACCAGATGCGCGGAATCCCTGTTATGATGCACAATAAATCGATAAACAGATATCAAAAGTAATCCAATGTAATATGACATAAATTATTATAAATAATTGAAAAATAGTATTATGGAGTAATAACACATGATTTGATAATATGATGCACTTAAATCATACTTATTAGAAAATCAATGCATTTTAATAAATTTTATGTAGTTTAATAAAAACAGTAGCATGTAATATACTCGTATAAATGTAATATTCATCTCTAAACATTGTACATAAAGTGTCTAAAACAACCCAAGAAAGGTAGAACAAAAACTATTACAACATAAGACCCTTTTACCTTGATTTAATTATAATTAATATTTTCCAAAACATTCTATGCAAAGCAATTATAGAAGAAAACTATATAATATATACCATCAGCTCAGTGAGAAGTCGAATTTAAGTCCATATTTTCATGTGACGTTAAAATAATATTTTTTAATCTACCTGTAAATGTAAACGTTGTAATTACTTTAAAATCAATGTGTTTTTAAATATATTATCAAGTGCTAATTCAATTGTTGAAAACTTGTTGTACTCTTTAAAAACAAAAATCACCTACGCAAACATGCCTAGCATATTTTTAACAATAAAAATGAATTAATACACTACTGCATTTAAACAAGAACCATATTAGCATATTTTTCCTAATCTTTGTTTGATTATGCGAAATGGTTTCATAAAATTTAGGTTTTATGCAAAGAATTAAAAAATAAACAAAAGAATGGTTGGACATTGTCACGAAATGGTATATTATTCGTTGAATGACTTTTAAAATATTGATTTTGAGTTATTCCTAAATGAATTATTGTAGTTATTTCTATATTTCTAATTGAATATATATATTTCAATTTCATCTACGAATTCATTATTATATGAAATACAAAATAATTTCATTTTTTACTGTTAATATAATAAACAAAAAAATGAACTAAGAAGCATAGCATAACCTTATTTTATTAGAATAACAATTTCTAACTAATTTTAATTATGTTGCGATAAAATGTTATGATTGCTATACAATTTTTTTGAATATTTAATTTTTTTGAAATTTTAGGAATATTGATTTAATAACATTTTAATTGATTGAGTGCATGGAGAGGTTTCTTTGCTTGACATGGTATGAGAAAATAATTAAGTAACAATCCCGCAGATTTCATGAATTGCATGTAATTTGCATGTAAATAAATGACCATCATTATATATAAATTTGGTATTACCATAGAATTTGTAAAAATATATGGTACAATGGGGAGTTCTGCTACATTTTGATTAGTCATTAGGGGGCATCCATATAGTGTGCACACATATTTTAAAGGTTTTTTGGACACCCACCCTCCCCCTGCACGCTTTTACA
>JAYRBW010125913.1:0-16533 GCA_036023295.1 Invenusta paracnida | reverse complement strand
GAGGGGGGGAGGGGGGGGGTCTTCGCACCTTCCCTACTACTAATAATATTAGAAATGAAGCAGCAATCAAGAAGACACTGTAATAATAGAAATTTGTTATAAATCTACGTAAAAAACAGGGAGATATTTGCCCTCGGTAAATATTGAACTCTTTTGAGTTAGGACTTGAGGCAAAGCAAAACACATGAAACACTTTACATGCAATATGTGCATCTTTCTATAAAAAGTCTTTTACCATGATGTTCTCGAAATGTGTCGACTGCATTTTAATAAATTTAATAAATTTGTTGAACTATATACGTTCGTTGAACTTTGTGAACTTAACATCAAAAATTCTTCTCATTTCATTACTTTTTGTCTGCTATTTTCCATTATATTAATAACACAAGTCATTGTAGGTACACTAATAAACCATATGCAGCATTCAAATAATATCCGATTTCCAGATTAGGCATTCTTTTGTTCTGTTTTACATCTTATCTCTATGAAATTTTGCTATGCTTTTGTTTTTGATGATTTTTACATTTGATTTACTTTAAAGTGAACGTTGTAGCCTAGCTTTGACAAGATTATGTCTCTAGTGATATATGCGAGAGAAATTTTGTAGAATACATGCTTTTTAATTTATGGGTAAAATTATTCTCTTAGATATTTATTCATTACAATAATTATGTGTTGATGTATATAAAAATATTCATGTGTGCATGCACTTGAATAACTCTACATATATCTAATTACTCTGTTACACCGGAAATGCTTTGCATCGTTCAAAAATCATTCAAAAATTGGAATTTTAACAGTAATAAACACATTTAAACGGTAAATGTCCGCAGCAATATAAATTATAACTGACGTTAGTGCACAATAACTATATATTATATTATTATTACATATACCTTATGTTATCAAGTATTATCGGTATTCGATACAAGATTATCGCTAAACAAACATGCGAACAATTAAATATTCGACTAATTATTATATTTGTTGTGTTTTTTCGTTGTTTTATAATATACATGTAGACATTAACTTGTGAAAGCAAGATGAAATATGTCATTTATGACGTGATATATAATCCTACCTTCAAACTGTAACAATTATCTGTCTCCAAAATTACTCTACTTGGTCGCTCTGCCATTTAATTATAAATCTATGCTGGAAATAACAAACAATCATGGTTTCCACTCTGACAGCCATGATGCATGTTCACTGTACTTTGCATTAAATCCGGCTCTTATTATTTATAATAAACCTGTCTTGTAAAACAAATAACTTTGCATTTATACCAATCTTTTCATTGCAATACATTTACAAAAGCACCTATGAGTGAAAAAAAAGAGTGAAGAGATCTGTTTGGGACTAATTTTATTCACTCTTCGTGTTTTATTTTCACAAAGAATATGAAGAGTAAGAGACAAGTATTGATTAATGGAATTCTCTTTAATTCTTACGTCTGCAGTTTGAAGAGCGGAATAGAACAGGCATCACTTTAATATTACAAATATTTTGCATACCCGGGTCCAGTGGGGTTTGTTGTATAATTGTAGCGATGAAGACAACTTAGATCTTGTATTACCTCCACGAGACAAAATGTGTTTAGGAAAAAATTGAACAAACGTTTTCATTTAACAGCTACATAAGCAAATTATGTATCACACCTGAATAGAAATGTTAATGTTATACGGATAACTGTCTACATACATTGCATACACAATTTGATAATAAATATTTCAATATATTTAATAATAGTTATAGGTTTTTATACATTCTTGATAACAATTATAATATTCATTGCACGTTAAAGAAATCCTATATGATGTGTACATAATATACAGCATAGTAAATTCTAAAATAAAGTTAAGAAGACAATAGCTGAATAATTAAAATATATAATATTCCAAATTTTATTGTCTTCTTAACTTTATTTTGCTTTTGAGCTGATGGCGAACCTTAAAATAGTAAAGTCTATTTAATAAATAATAAGTTCTTTTGTACACATTGCGTGTTGTATTAGAATAAAATAATGAAATATACCATTTAATAAATTCACTGTACAATTAAATTGTTACAATTTACCATCACTTCATAGTTAATGCGTTCTGCTTACCTTATTGAAAGTTTCTTTTTATAATAATACATATTTTCAATACAACTCACCATATATGAACTCTTAATGTATAAACAAAAGTAATTTAATTTAAAACTATTTTTTATATAACATAAAATGCCGAGAAATGGAGTGTGTAATTTAAATCGTAGAAACTTAATTGCTGCTGCATTCAATTCCCAAGACCAATAGTATATCGATTTATGTGATACATCGCGCTCTATAATTCGTGTGTATATTCAACATTATCGAGAAGACTCTATCTTACTGGAGAACAAAGGTATCTATTGAGGAATGCGGGTACAACATATACACTCAAAGTATGCCCAATAGGCCGTGCTCCTAGGGGAAGGCCAATACGTCGACAGATTGCAGCTGGTAACAGAGTGCGATATGTCAATCTAACACTCGCTATAAACCAAAATAATGGCCTTAAACATCATCGATTAAACACTGCTATAACCACTCGAGGGACATTCCAGCAATTTCTGAATGAGCTAATGTAGACCAACTAGCTGTAGTTTTTCCTGAAAACGAACAAGTTCGCATAATATATGATGGTGTACGACCTCATTTAAGAATGAATATTCATCAAGAAGAGATGCAAGGTCGAGTGCATCTCGATATGCTGCCTCCATATACAGTCCCTTTTTGAATCCGGTGGAGTAGGCCTTGCTTTAAAGCGGCAGTCAAACGAGAACTGGGAGAAAATCAAGATGAACTTATGGATATCGAAGGACAGCGACATGACGAGGCATTAACTTTAGAAGCATGGCGTATCAGAACACTTTTACGAATTGGTCATGGAGCTATAATGGAACCATCACTGCTCAGAAATGGCACAATTGGTGTGTTCGAGTTTTACGTTACATGCCCGTGTTTCTGGCTGGTAACGTCATAGAAAATTAATTTACACTCAACTGTTAACATGTTTGCATAGACATATTCTAGGTAATTACATATGTTCATTAATATTGGTTAACCTAATTGTACTTAATATGATTATAACTTTTATGATATTGAATATATTTTTGTGATAATGAAGTTTGTAATTGTTAACTGGAATTTAATATTGCATTAATGATTAAATAGAATTTTCTATTGTATGATAAATACGTTTGATAGTATTACGTTTTCATGAAGATGAATTTATTATCTTTTAAATTGTTTTAAATAAAATTAATTTAATAAATTAAAATGTAATCTTTAAACTGCTATCAATAATTAAAAAAGCTAGTATCAGACATAAACTTTGGCTGATAAGAAATATGTTTTGAATATTAATTCTAAACGTAAAATTGTAGATAATATGTTAAAGAATTACTATTTATATTGTTTACATAAAGTATGGCAATTTGTATTTATAAATAACGTCATACATGACAACACAAAGTGAATTTGAATGGGTATCGCTAGAGTGTGATAGAATGTGGGAGATAATGTTAATCAGTACTCTTTTTAGTTTCGGCTACGAGAAAATTTGATCATTTTTTAACAATGCATTAACGTAAAACGTTGAGAACTTATAACATACTGGAAGAACTGTTTTGAAATATTCTTATGACTTGTCAGTCACGATTTTGGTAAACCGCGCAGAAGTTTGGACAATTATTATAAAGTAAGGCATGATCTGACATGCACGAACGCTCGCTTATTTCTAAAAAATTGTTAACAATTATATTGGAAAATGCGAATCAATTATAATATGCACATTGTTGAAATAGTGAGTGTGCATAATAGTCTGTTTCAAGGTCATTTTATTTCTACGACAATAATTTCCACTAAAGTCTACCTAAGTGAAGATGTATTGTATATATATTTCATTTTAGATTTTAAATTTCTAGCATTTTGCACGACATCTTTACACTCAAAACAAAAACAAAATGATCAAAACAAGAATTCAATGTTCGTAAGTATATATACATGTTTAACATTGCAAACAATGAAATGAAAATATCTAGGTACTGTTTTCAATTATTTTAATATCATTTAGTACAACCCCAGTGTGCCTTTCCGTCAATTTCTCCGTCTAATTAAATCTCAGTAATAGCGTACATGTTTTTTAATTAGTTATTTTTAGTCAATTAGAGAAATAATTATATTCTCAGTGTTTTTTGTATTTATCTAATTTGATCTAACTTGTCGTCTATCCATAAGGTTGTTTAACTCTATTTTATAAGTATAGTATATATTGTTCCTAATTTCACAAAATTTGTTTTCCACAAAATTAAAATGTAAACTCATGAATAATATGTGTACTTAATAAAATTGTAGGTATTGGTAGAATAGGTATGAAATGGGCATTGAATAGATGGACTTGACCAGCAGTTAGGAGTGTTTATATATAACATTTCAATGTCTCATTGAGTATGAGTTCCATAAAAAACAAAATTATTTTTCCACAGCATTATTAACCTGATTAACTGACAATTAAAAACAGAATTAATTATATACTTTACAAAATGATAATACTAGATTATTTATTAAAACCAAATAAAAGCCAAAGTAATAAAACGCATGGAGTATATTTCGACTAATTTCGATCTAATGTGGACATCGTCAGGAAATAAATAAGTCATAATTAATACACTAAATAAGTTTTATATTAAAGTACAATGAGTATAACTAACAAAACTGTGAATACAGACCAAATTGAGAAGAAATGAGGGATTAGAAAAGTTTGAGAAAGTATGTCTGGCCAAAATTGCGAAAGGGAATTATTAAGAATGGGTTGGTTATAGTTTATATACAGAGATTCTTTTTTTGGAAAGGTCGAGAAAGTGATTGGCAGTGTCTAAGATAGAAAAGTTATTAATATTACAGCAACTACGTGAAAGACGCTGTGAAAGCAGCAATAGCCGAACTTCTCGACGATGAGCCGTGCTCAGAAATTCTCGTCAATAGAAGGCGCTTAGTTGGACCAATGCAACGCCACTGCCAATTCTCAGGACAGGAAAATTGGTCAATAACACTAGATTTTAAAGCAAGAGGAACACTAACTTTGAGCGAGAAATACGGAGCTGATTTAAATGATTTAAAAGTTAGATTGAACGTCAATTTTATATTATTGGATAAACATTTTAATTTATGTTTGAGGAGGACTGAAGGTCGACCGAAAAAATGAAAAACAATAACTCTAAAATTATCAGACAGGTTACAATCGGAGGAGGATTTTTTATTTAAGAATGAGTTAACACCGGACAAAAATAAACTCTCCGGATACCAATTACGAGCACAAAGTTCGGATAACATAAACGATTGGAGGGGAATGGAATTCATCCAAAAATTTATTCTCTATATATGTGAGTCATAAAAAGGTTTGCAAGTGTGGGGCCAAGTGAGCTCCCCATTGCAGCCCCGCTTAAACCTGTTTATAGAAAGAATTATCAAGTACAAATTCGCCTGACGTGGCTAAGAGGAGAAGTCTACGACAATGTTTAATTTAGAAAGAAGACGGAGACGAAGAATTATAAATCTGTAGTTTTGGACAACGGAATATTAATGAAAATACATTTGACGTCCTACGAGACAAATTTGTAATTATCTGAAAGATTTGGAATAGAGTTTTCATGAATGAAATCTTGGAATGAGTTAAGCATATAATATATCTAATACATCAATGAAGAGCTTAATTAACGAATCGATGTACTGAGCGAAGTAAAACTGAGTGTGGAAACTATGCCAATAACCGGTCTAAGAATAGCATTCGGTTTTTGAATTCTAGAGAGACCGTGATATAAAGGCACTTGGTTTAGAACCGACTGTTATTCACGCTTGAGCACATTAGCAGGAATTTTAACTTTATTATGCTTATTCAGATAATATTTAATAATAATATATTCAGATTTAACGATAGGATGATGTTGAGAAAGCGACGAAATAACAAGATTAGAGAATGTGTTACTAACGGAATCTAAAAAAAGCTTCCTCCTACGATTAGAAAGCCGTCTGATACTTCAAACTAAGCGCCTTGTAGACTTATTGTATTTCTATATATATACCTTATTTATTGTATTAATGTATTCATTATTCCTTCCAGACGATGTCCAATTTAGGACGAAATTAGGTGAAATATACTTCATGCATTTTATTATCTTGGCTTTAAATTATTTATTAAAAAAAACTGAGTCTGTAATCTTCGGATAACATTGGTATATTGATAAAATAAATGTATACGACGTTTCTCCCGTTGGCTTTATCATGCACTAATCATGCGCTAAGATGTAAGCATGTAAAGATAATGGAATTTTTTATAGAGTACAGTAGATAGAGTTATGTAGAAATGGCCAATCACAAGCATGCGGACAGACATGCAAAAATACATCGTTTAATACAGATTCTGGATACGTGGCAATGACTAAATGTTCGTCTAAATATATTGCTTTTGTTTGTTATTTTGTCAATTGTTTTATTTTTATAATCGGACATGATTATACATATTATCAATTATATTAATTGGGTAGAACCATGAGAGATTCGACTATTGTTATCTATGTATATATAATTATTATTGTCTGGTTGTTGTATTTATTTATTTCGCCATCATTAGTTATGTTTAGGATAACAATATGTAATACAAAGTAATAATATACACATATGTAAAATAAGATTTATAAAACACAATATGCGAAGTTAAAATATGGTATGTAAATAACACAATTAATATTAAAATCTTACAAACCACAAATGAACTTTGCATCTTATGTCTTATTTATCTGCTCAAAACGCAAGTAATAAATGTGTTTCCTTTATTTTATAAATGTAATTATCTTGGCTTGCTACTGTTTTTAGATTTCTACTTGTTCGGCTCATGCTGTCAAGGATGTCGCAAACTTCCTTCTTCATGATGTTTTTAACTCATTACTTTCTAAAATAAATAATCCAATTATATAAGTTCAAAATAATAAAAAGCATATATACACAAGTAATATGCAAAGACATATTGCCGATTCCCAAAGGAAATATAGACACATATTTATCTGTTATAGCTGGGAAAACAGTATTAATCATTTTTTAAATTAAAATTTAATTTCGGAAAGGTACATAAAATAAAGTATATAAGTTAGTGTATAAGTGTAATTGAATTTAGATGAAATAAGTATACATCTAAAAGTGTACTAAAAGTGCACTATATATCTAAAAGTATGTATAGTATAAGGAATGAGGTACCTTTAGGCTCATTATGTTAGAGGAGTTTACAGTTAGGTACCTAATACATATATTTGTTACAGAAGCTATATGAGAGTCTTGATAATTAGTGACATATTAAGCCGACACAAAACTTATGCATGAAGCAAGTTTTTCCCACAGGTTATATGCCTACGAAACATAAGTAAATTATGTTTTTTAACAACACTGATCATATCAGCATGGTAATATTTTTTTTACATATTTGAATTAATGCATACTTGTTAGTGTAATATAGCATTTACCATTTTATACGAAAGATTAAATGAAGTTACATGTCAAATGAATAGTTTTATTGAATATTTTGTAATTAATGACAGTCGATTACAAAAAAAGAAACTCTATATTAAGAAATGAATACATTTTACATATATAACAAGTACATCTACCAATATTATACATGTATTTTAATACCTGTGATTAACAATTAAGTGAATATACAGATAATATGAAGAGTATAAAGTAATTTTAAGGCATATATCTGCATAAAAATCAATAACAATTAAACTCTTAATAGTATAACTCGAATTATACCAAGTTATAACGGGAGAGGCACAACTGAAAATAAAGCACAAGTGAAAATAGATTATGCACAACTGAAAATAAAAATATGAGCACAACTGAAAATAAGTTTAGCACAACTGAAAATAAATCTATATTTCATTCTCAATTATTAAAGCACAACTGAAAATAAAAACTGAACAACTGAAAATATATTTTGTACAACTGAAAATAAATCTTTATTTTAATATCATAAATTAAAAGCACAACTGAAAATAAAAAATGAACAACTGAAAATATATTTTGCACAACTGAAAATATATACCTATAATATACCTATATATATATACTCTAAAACAAAATTCTCACATCGATACCTTATTTACCTTATAGGCCCGCCATACCTATATAATATATATATATATTCTAAAAAAAATCATAACTCAATGCCTAATTTTAATATGTTAATAATTATACATACATTCATCTTGTAACCATATTCTGAAGGGTGTGAAATTTCACAGATAATTAGGTAATTAATTAGTGTTATAATTCTGTAATTTCTTAACTTGAGGTCATTCCTATAACGAATATAATATATGATTTTTAATTATATATTTTATAATAATTTTATGTGCTTTACCTTTTAACTAAAAAGTTTTTTAATATAATATATTATTAATAATGTATATTAGAGTTGTATTTTACTTGTTATATATCAAATATTCAAAAATGAACATGTTTATATATATAGAAACACATTTATATAGCACAGATTTGTATAATATATAATATATTATATCCTTTCCATTATAATTATATTACCTATTATATATAATAGACTAAGATTATATATTTATTTACGAACTATATGTACATATATGTATACTAAGGTATATATGAAACATAAAATATTTCTATAAATAATAATTCAATATTATAATAATTTATACCTACCTAGGTATATATAATTATTTTAATGAAAATTAAATTTTAGTTGAATAAAAACAAAAATATGGTATATAACAGAGTATATTATATTGCAATAGAGAATTATTGAGTATAGGTACAGCAGAATTATTATTACAGCAGTATATTCAATTATTAGTATATAATTATAATACTTAAAAATAAAATTATAAAGATATACACATTAAATGATGATATATAAAAATAAAATTTAGTAGTAAAGGGTTAAAATAATTTAAAATTTTAAGTATAATATAATTTTTTTTAATATGTAGGTATATTTTAATGAATAATATAAGTACTCGAATGAAAATTTAGTATAGTATTAAATAAAAGGGTTAAAATAATTTATTAAAATTATAATTATATGTAGGTATATTCTAATGATATGAATAATATAAGTACACTATAACGACTATTAATTTAGTATTAAATATCGTACTAGAAATAATATACTGTACATATTGTGCATAACTGTACATATTCAAAAGCTCAAAAGTACGTTAGGCTCAGGCAATAAAGGGGTGAAATAAATTTTTTTTTTTTTAAATATATAAAAGATATAAAAATATGTTTGTTAAATTATGAAAGATTTTAAATTTTATATACTAAAAATTGTACAAAAACTTTTTTAAATTGGCTATAACTTTTTTATTATTTATTTAAAAAAAAGTAAAAACATATATGGAATCAGCACATCCTGTTCTATCTATGTATATGTAATAAAATATTTGTTTAAATTAACAAATAATATCGGTATGAAAGGTCTATTATATGTAAATAATCATTAAAAAAATCAATATAAAAAATAATTTTAGTAATTGAAAATTCGAGAAAATTTCGAGAATGGGTGAAATACAAGTAAAAATACAGGGTAAATATTTACAAAATGTACAAAAAAGATCGAAGCATCTGGTGGGGGCTCCTACTTTCCTAAAAGTCAAGGAGTTCCTCTCCCGCAATACATTTTCAGGAGAGAAAATGTCACCCCAAATGTTAATTTTGTATTTTTAGTCACAGAGTTAAAGTTAAAAGAGATAATTAAAAAGGCCCATCTTCAATGAGTGCATCATGATGGATGCCAGGAAAACCCACCATATGCCCACAATACGCAGCATGATTGTCGGTGGAGTTGAGAAGATACCAATATGGATCTTGATTTAATGCTTCGGCATTCTGAATGTAGTTAACCCATATGTTGTAAAAAGCTACCTTTGCCTGTTCTAGGTTAGCATCATTTTCCACATATGCTGCAACGCGTTGTCGTGGAGGATGACCACTGCGTAGTTGGTCAATGCGTATTTGTTCCGCATTGTGAATTTTTTCTTGATATTCATGTAGGAAGGAGGATAACTTCATACGAGGAGAATTGTGAAACTTGTGACGAAGGGTTCCATGCCATGCTTCTGCATGATTATTGGTACGAGGTCCTGCAATAAATTTAAAAATAAATCAACGTAGATATATATATATAGTACATATATATAGATCACATATATAGTACATATATATAGATCATATATATAGATCATCAAACACCGCTTTTAACGGATCAACCGGTCTATACACCATATATAAAAATATATATCAAATTAACATACCTTGGTTGTTCCAGTGATTCCAGAGCCAAATATAGCGATCACTTTTCAGCCACTGACGTCGGAAATAATCGACAAATAATCGAAGTTGTTCATTTACGAGAGGGCATGGAGTATGAGGAGGTTGGCTGTATCGATGTTCCCAGATCCAGAAGACTAATTCTGGGGGTGTGATGGATAAGCCAATAAGACGCCTAACATAGTGTTTGATCTCGCGATAGTCCTCCCCATCATACGGTGGAACACCATTGTATGCTTTAGAAAGCCCAAGTTCAACAATCTTCTTACGAATATTGTTTGCGAAATGGAATAAGCATCCATAAATTAACGACGCTTCGCCGAAGACTAGTGGGACAGCCCCTATCGCCGCCTCTTCAAAATCGAAGTGGTAGCGAGCTGTTGATAAGGCGCCAAGGCCATTAAATCTTTGACGAACAGCATCCTGATATAAATAAAAACAAATTAATATATAACAATGTGAATGTTTGAATATTAAATAATATATGGTTGTATATATATAGGAATTGAAATTAACAAAATATTAATTATTTAAACAAAATAATTATATTTATTTAATATTTTTTGAAATAAAAGAATCGCCAAAGATAAAACAAATATGAGATCTAACAAATAAAAGAATTAATTAATTCTATATATAAATATTTTGGACTTTTGCCAGTTCTCTTATATGATAAATATACGCTGGTAATTAATAAAATTATAAGATAAAATATAAAATAATTTTCATAAAATTTAAATATTGAAATATATTATATTGTAATATATTGTATATATTGTAATATAATGAACATTTATACTTACTCTAATAATTGTAAACAATTGTACGTAGGTTGCTCTTGATTTATTACTCAGAAGAGCAACAACGCAGGTTACCGATTCCGTATTGACAAACGCATGAAGGGAGTACATCTGAGATATCTGATTGTCCCTGTCAAATTCCTTGGGCCTATAATCGAATGTCCCATCTAAAACAATATCAGTCGTCTCATATAAAACTTGAAGATCCCTTGGAGATGCTAACACAATCATCATGTCGGGTTCAACCTGAAAATAAATAAATGTTATATTAAATTATAGTAGTAAATTATAAAAGTATATAATTAATATTGGACACCATTTGTGACAAAATAAATACGTATAGGTATTGTGTAAAATTTCTAATCTAAAAAAAGTTTTTAATGAATTTTAGCTATAATATCAAAAATTCCGGATATTTATAGTCTATTAAATCTATTATGTATATCTATTATATAGTCTATTAAATAGTTTCAATATTAAAATATTATCTAGTCTATTATCTAATTATACATTACTATATATTATAATATTGAATTAGTATATATATATATCTAAGTAAGACATGCGGTAGCAGTAGGTATAATTGTTATAGCTGTTACTTACTTGCCAATGCAGAATAAGTCTGTCTTCGTAGTGGTCATCATTGGGATAGGAATTGATAGCTTCCCAAGTTCTACAAAAATGCTGCCAAGTTTCGTGAGGATTATCAATACCTTGTAGGGTAGGTAAACCTCGTGTCTGAGCACGACGGTACGCCATTCTGGAGGTGCTGTTGAATTCAGGCAGGTTGACTCGAATTTCATTTCGCATCTATGTATATCATATACATATATAAATGATTAGGAGCGAAATAAAATATTATATATATATATATAAGTTAAATAAAATTAAATAGTCACAGTTGTGGTAATATAAAATAATAAAAATAAAGTATTTGGAAGTATTAAGGTATTTATTATTCAACTAGTTTCAAATCTTCAGGAAAATAAATAAATGTATATATATAAACAAATACATATATATTATGCATATATATATAGTTTTATATGATCAATGGTTATAATTAAAACAATTTTAAAACATATATGTATTTTAAATTATTACAATTTTGTACATTTGTAATACATATAATATACGATATACAGTATATAAAGTATACGTAATTATAGTATTTATATATATATATATATAATAATACGTAATATAATATACGTAATAAATATATATACACTAATATATAATTATATAAATATAATTATCTATATATATACTGATTCAGAATTCAACAATGGTAATTTAAGCTCGTAATTATGATATCGCAATGTTTTAAAATACTTTAACATTTTAATTTTACTTACTTCATCGGGATAAACAGCAATTTCTTGAACAGAAACATTCAGAAGTCGCTGATGAAGATGTTTGGGTGATTCTGCCCTATTGCCATTTTCTTTTAGATCGTTTAAAAATTTAGATTTTAAATTGTCACTTATAACTTTTGCACTTGACTTCATCCCATTTTGGCATATGTGTGGGATGTCAGGCGCATCAGGATTTGATCTCAGTTGACCATCAACAAGAGTAATAGTGGAAAGAGACGGTTTAGGGACGGGCCATGAATTTCGAATATTGCGACAAAGTGAGCAAGCCCATGTTTCTGTAGTAATGAGTGTATTGACGGAAGTGTAAGAATTGGTCCGTGTATACTCATATGTAAATCCTATAATCAAAATACAAAAATTAAGAATTAATATGTAAATTATATATTGAGTCAAACATACTTTAAATAAAAACTATATATTGCATAATTTATAAAACATGGAGAAATTAGACTTTATATTGAATGTCATTTATGTATAATATATTATAAGTAAAAGTTTTTAATATATAACCAGGGAGATACTATAACAAATTTGTTATAGTATCTCCCTGTATCTAAAGACTGCGGTAGCAGTCTTGTTAGCTCTAAAAGAAAACAAGAACTGTTACCAACAGTATTATAGGACCATTCAAAATGTATCAAATATAACTTACCAGGATATAAAACAGAATCCCACTGTAGAATACCATTAGCTCTTCTTTGACTATCGACATAACGAACTGCCATAGTAAGGTATTACAATACTTATCAAAAAAAGTCAAGATGAAAAAAAAGTATCTATTCTATAAATTCAAATGTTAGGAAACGGAAAATGCGATAACTATATATATATGCAATAAAGTGCGATACAACTCTGATAATTATAATACATCGACTTTCTATTTATAACTGTTTATTACATGACGTGTACTCAAACTGTAAATATGTGGTCTGGCTATAATATGAAGTACAATCTATGTGTTCAAAGAATAGAAATTAAGTCCCGACACTCTATATATCACCTTTGTTTATTACATCATTATTACGTATGTATATTATTCCTTTTAAAAGCCGCTTAATATTCAATTGTATTTCGAATCACAATATTACAATATTATTATGTAAACTAAAATACAACAGATAATTATGCAATGCAGTTCTTTGGAATAATTTATACATTGTTGTATTTTAATTATTATATTAATTAGGTACCTATATATTTTAATTTGGTAAGCAATACGATTCAATAAGGTACATATTATAGGTATATATTTTCAGTTGTGCAAAATATATTTTCAGTTGTTCATTTTTTATTTTCAGTTGTGCTTTTAATTTATGATATTAAAATAAAGATTTATTTTCAGTTGTACAAAATATATTTTCAGTTGTTCAGTTTTTATTTTCAGTTGTGCTTTAATAATTGAGAATGAAATATAGATTTATTTTCAGTTGTGCTAAACTTATTTTCAGTTGTGCTCATATTTTTATTTTCAGTTGTGCATAATCTATTTTCACTTGTGCTTTATTTTCAGTTGTAGCACAGCCGCTAAAAGTAGGTCATGGATCGAGGTCTCAACCGACTCCAACTTAGTTCCCATGGTTCCCTCACTGTCAATGGATTGCCAATGAGAAACCATTTCAATATATATTTGGGCTTCAAATGTTTGACTATTTATTTGTACAGAGAAGTTATTGCAATTCAAAAGAATTAGTATTATTTATCTTTTATTTTTATATATAGTAACCAGCTTCAACACTTAATTCAAACAGTACATAGCTAGTTATAGATAGAATAATGTTCCAGAAATGTACCTAGCTAAACAATGTAAGATATACGTAAACGATAAACCAAGATAGCAATACCATTAAACATAATATAGGATTGTCACTGAGAGAATTCCAACACTTGACCAATAGCAGCGCACCAGCTGCCGAAAATTAAACCAACGATTATTAATTTTTCTTTTACTATTAACTTCTTATTACTATATTATAGTAACCAAATGAAACCAATCTTACGCTTGTTCAATTTTTTTTAGAACTATTTATTCAATTTATTGATTTGTGGAAATTATCGAATTTATTTATATCTGAAAAATGTATCCAACGATTTAAAAAATAATAATTTTTTCACGTTAGAATTCAATGCTGCATGTATTAAAATTTACTTTATGTCTGTTTAATTTTTTGTAAAATTTAGTGCAGCCCTTGTGTGAATTGACTCTGTATACGCTTGGCAGCACCGCTACTTGCTAGACCATTGCTTTTGTTTTTAATCTGTACAAATCGATTATTCCATTACAATGAAAGCAAGCAAATACCACTCCAATTCCTAAAATCCCTAACGCCGTACGATCTATAGCTTAGAGAAAAAATATCGTTCTCTTTCCTCTTACGAGTCATGGAGAAATTAAATTTCAAACAATTCATTTATCCTATGATCGTTAACAATTCACTCGACCTTTTTAAGTAACACACTATCATCCCCACAGGTAGTACAACCTCAGCTCTTATTAAACACCTCAGTATTTGAACCTCAATTATTGAAGACGAACCAATCGTTCGTTTGCTTATAGAAACAAAGCAAAGTTACCTCTTATACCAGACAGTTATGTTAAACACCATTCACACCGAATAAAGTTTAATGGAAATAGTTCCATCCACATAGGATCAACTCCAGTGTAATCCATGGCTTCCATATTGGACCTATAGCCTTTGCCATTACCATCACAGACTTTTAAACTCTGAACACAGCTAACTTCTTAATTGAATACGCCGATGACACTTACCTTATCACACACCTCTCGTCTCACCCCCGACCCTCAGTAATCCAAATAGAGTGAGTAGATATGTATAGTTCATTGAACTTAAAGAGTATTTGTAAAAGATACCTATATAGACTATTTAATATAGACTAATACAATTTTTGAATACTTTTAGCTAACAAGCGGAATTAATAAGTATTACTGATTAATTTTATTTAATAAAATATTAACATTTATGTATGTTATATCCAAATTATATCCATGTAAAATTGATTAAGATATAAAGTTAATAAATCAACAAATTAATAAAAATATGTTCACTAAGATTTAAAATAAATTATTTTTTTATTCTTTTTGACATAGTTACAAATATTAATTATACAATGAACTCACAAAAATATTTTCCACTAACACATGTTTGCGCACCTATGTATTTCTAAGTCTTAAACTCGTTTAATATATTAATATATTGAAAAACAGAAAAAACCTGGTTATAAATGATTTGTGTTTGACAAATATTAACAGCATTTGTACATAAAATTGTATTCTCATATTTAACATTAAACATGTCAGTCAATTATGTTGATTTAATTGGCATTTGTTTCCTATTGTTGTTGAAAACATGCATAACCGTTGTTGATAAAACAGCTCCTTGTCAAAATTCGTTATATCTAATTCAAATGAAGTCAATTAACTTGCTTGTTAACGCCCATGAAAAAAATGTCATCATTAAAACCGGAATTCGCACAATTTTACAGTTAATTATTTACGCCAATTATTTGTAATCATAAATCTTTCACTTTGATGTCTTAATCACCAAATTATGAATATTTGACCTTGCTTTCTACAATTATATTTCTTGTAGTTTAGGAAAGCACTAACTATAGTCAAAAATATTAAACACAACATGCAAAATGATATCATCAAATATTAGCATATAGTGCCAATAGTAATTATTATACTTGCACATATTCATTTAAAAATGGTGAAATACAAATAACGTAAATTGTTTATTGAACATGCTAAAAATATGTTATCAATGCTTCAATAGTGACTACATATTTGTCATGTCTTCCTCATTGTGTTTGGTTTTTTGGTTTTTGGTTTTTGGTTTTTGCTTATTGTATATATATATATATATATAATGTGGGCCAAAAGTCACGCAGTATTGGCAAAAAGACAATATGTGATAACTAATGTATTACAATCAAGTATATTTGCAAGTAGGTA
>JAYRBW010125912.1:0-38650 GCA_036023295.1 Invenusta paracnida | reverse complement strand
ATGGCAGAATTTAAAAGTAGCATTAAATATGTTAAAGAATGGAAGATGGAAATAACAATTTAAATTCAAATTGTTAATAGAATCAATACCCGCGGGCTTCGCCCTTGGGTATTGATTCTTATTAACAAATTTCATTAAAATTGTTAACAATCCATCTGCCATCCTTTAACTTATACTAATTAAACCACTGTGGCAGAATAATATATAATAGACAACATTTTGAATTTTATTGATTTCATATGCATCACTTTGTAAATTTTTGTCGATTAAAAATGACAAGAAATATTTTGTAGAATCACTTTGATAATTTTAAGATTGATTATTGAAACTTAAATAATTTTAACATGTCACAAGAGGCTATAAAGTATAATTAGCTACAATTTTATCTTCAATTTTAATACCACATTTCCTGTTTAAAATATATTGTATTTTAAAGCACTGTTTTATAAAATCTTGACGGTAAAAAATAGTATGTAATTATACTATAATTACTCTATGTGCAAAACGGTCTATCGATCGGTCTGTTATTTAAATGTTATCTATTTCTATGAAAAACATTATATACTCTTGATTATTGATTACTACATTGAAATTACTATTTTTACATTTGTATCAAGAGTTTGAAATATTCCGTTAAATAAATTTTTAATTAGAAGAAATTACTATAGATTATTGGAATATTATAATAAATGGCAAGCAATATTACTGGATAATTAAAAAATAGTAATTTTATGTACAGCAATATTTGTAGAGTTATTTTGATATTTGGAGAATGATTGAATGCCTTATGTTTGCCACAAGATTTAGCCATAATTACTTCACGTTTCGGAAATCATTTTGCTTAATTTGTTTAGTAGTTTTACTTTTTAATAACTTTGAAATATATGCAATTGATGATCTCTCTGCTTATGATCCATATCTAATTACAAAGAAGTTTCGTTATATTGAATCTGAACTTGTTGTGAATTATGAAATTATTTATATAAGTTTGCTGTCGGATAAAATGTGTTACGAAACGAGTGCTGGGATTATAGATGTCGAAACGAGAAAAAAATTCGTTTGCATGCTTAAAGGGAACCATAACCATATCAATCTTATTTCGAATAGGGAATGCGAAAAGAGAAATCACAAGGTTGTCTATGAAAAGCACAAATATTTCAAGTAAGCCGTAGTTTTTTCATTTTTCAATATTATTATTATATATATAAAATTGATACATTCTTATTATATCTATTTAAGTAGTTTTATCCGTTAACATATTTATAGATTACCTACATAATAGTCTTATAATTAAAGAAAAATAAAACTTAACAGTACCTACTCATTTTTGATAATGTTAGTGAATGGAAACTAATACATCAAGAAAAACACTATTCTAAATATTAAAGAATAGGAATTTATTATTTAAAGCTAATAAAATTTTTATTTGAATTATACTATATATATATGATAATTATTTTTTTGTATGATTATGAACACTTTCATTTATGCTGGAGTTAGAATTGCTTTTAAATTTATATTTTAAAAATTCCATGAAATAAATGTAAGCGTAAATAATCCCATATTCTCTAAATTTTTCACTCAGAAACGACGCAAAAAAATCGGTTGTAGTCCGTGACATCGACGATTTGAAATATCTATTTGGAAGGTGCGAATACTTGGACAGTATTCATAATAACTCGAAAGTGTGTCAAATGCTTCGCATTAAATATCCGTACACTCCCATGGAATGCTGGCCAAGTAGTAAAAAACTAAAATCTGGTTACATGGGGATGATCTCCTTTTCTCTTATTGCTTTGATTACTCCACTTTTCGTGTTTTCTATTTGCATTGGAAACTTACATCGTAAGGCTATTTAATACTTTTTCTTTATACCAAATTTTGGACGAATTTTAAATAAATTATGACACGCAAAACGTTATTTTCAAACACAATATACAGGAATTCAAATATGAATCTAAAGTTTCTAAATCAATTCATCATTATAAAATTACAGAACTACATTAATAATTCACTTTGTTTTGTAAAATAAAGAGAAGCCACAATTAATGATTTTGTATACTTTTTGTAGATGTATGGTAAAAGTTTAGCGAATAAATAATAAAATAAATAATATTTTATACATAATCTATAAAAATAGAATTGTTCTCTGTTAAATACTCCATGCTTTGAATTATGTTATTTGAAATAAAAAAATACTCTTGAATATTTTAATTTATATAAATTAATAAATTGTGTATTAGTCTTTTTCTGGCGTTTAAATTATTTAGAAAATGTATTATTATAATACTAGACATTTTTAATAATACAGAATATTTTAATGTATATTTAAATATTACATAACTTACTTTTTTATGCCTGTAATAGAATACACCTTACCAAATATTCCAGAATTATATTTAAGAAAATGATAATCACATAAATATGTTTTTGTTGAACCATATATACATATATTGTGTTAACGCATGTGATTCCAAATACACAAAATGTTTATATTTACAGAATTTATAGTTTTTCCAAACTTTTTAACAAACAGGAAATAGGTATGCACTTTATGAAATGACAATATTCAATATTGAAAATTACACAAATAATGCAATCTTTTCAAATAGTCCGAATGCAGGTACTTGTATTTAATGCTAGAAAGTTTGGACCATATTTAAGATACAACTCAAACATGTAAAACTCTAAAAATAATGGTAAATCGTCAAACATAATATTATGTTATGTTTTAATATTAATTTTTGTGTTACATTTTTTAGATAATTATATTATAAATATATCAAAATTACAGTGTTTCAAATATACCGATCGTATTAAATTTTCAGATGAAATTATTTTCAGTATTTCGTAAAATACTCAAAAGTACGCGCAAAAGGACACGCAATGATCGCGAAATGGTGTGGTAGGGAAGGGGTTAATAGAAATTACTATTTTTTATTAAATAAACTCAAATATTTGAAAGAAATACCATATATGAATGACACGGAATTCTTGTACTTAAACTATAAATACTCATACATACGGAAATTTATTGATGAGAAAATTAGAAGTACATTTTATAGCGAATTTAATAAAATTTAAAATGAATAAGTAGTGTATATATGTATTAAGTATTGACTTTTATAGAAGTTGTATAAGACACTTATTATCCACGATTGTGATAAAATGTATTTTTGCTTTTCGAAACGATAATTTGAGTTTAAAGAGATGCGTAAATTTATACCCATGGCTGAGGATAGACATTTAAAAGATTTGATCACAATGCAATTTTATCTGTATATATTTCCTGCGCTGAAATCAAATTATACATAATCAAATAGTTTAGTAAAATAACATGTAGTTATATTATAGGACACAGCCAAATTATTGTTAAATGAAATACACATATAAAAGGTAATAGGATAACAAATTACATTGCTTGAGGTACTTTAAAAATCAATACTATGTATTTCAAATGTTATGAAATAAAATATGTGGATTATATGAGATTATACGGTTCTTGATAATCTGTGCTACTTTGTTAAATCAGTTCTGGTGTGGAATTAATAAATCGTGCTATAGTAGATACTGCGATCTAGATAATATGCAACGCCCCTACAGTATTTAGTTTGTATTTAGATGGACGTGAAGTATAGTATTACCACAAATAATAAAATGAACAACACCACAAATGCAATAATATTTACAAAAAAGTTGGATCCAGCAGTGAGGAAAATGAAGGTAGGTATATGTTATAAGATATGCAATACACTTGTGTAAAAATAATCATTAATAAGTCAAATATAGCATGCTATGTCGAAACATTTACAATGAGCAAATAGTTAATCGCAATACAAATGTTGTGTTATCAAAAGTCGTACCTGTATAAATTTAAAACATGATTGATATGTATCAAGTTCTTCCCATGACGGGTATGATATGTGTATTAATTTAAAAAGGAAAAGACACTAAAGGTTTTAGGATAGTTCTACGAGGTATTTATAAGGAGTTTTGAAGTGTTAAACTCTGTTCATTGAATAAACAAAGTACTCTTGTTATGTTATCTGTTTATATATCTTTACGCAGATAATTTTGAACGCATAAAGAATAAGAATTATTGCCGTATATATCTCTGTATTTAAGAATAAAGGAATACGAAAATTTTTATTCTTAATATAACAACTTAAATGATACGAAATGAGAACAAAAGAATATCGAAATGCGATCTAAACTCTCTCAAATATGCACACGAAAGAGGTACAAAGTTAAAAACTTTATGTACACATGATTTTGAAATGATTTACTAGTTTAAAGAAATAATACAATTTCATTCAGTTAAAATATTCCTCGAATAACTCAATTTGTAAGTATTATTTAAAAATATATAAATAAGGTAATGACAAAAATTTGAATGTTATATTTAAGAGATGGTTTCTCTAGAAATTGAAACCTATATATTAATAAACTAATCAACATGAAGACATACAATGTTAACAATTTATCATTATAACATTAAAACCCTTCTACAAGGACTACTTCAATATCCGGAAGTAGTCCTTACTCTTCTATTTTCACATAGGAATACCGATAAAACTGATAAAATGATTACGTGCATATTTCTTTAGAGAGAATTATAATTGTTAAAATGAATAAAAATTCTCGTTTTTGTGTAACCTGCGTCCATTTTAATGATTAAAAGAAATAGTAATAATTAATGTAGAGAGTGTAATAAACTGTGTATGTACTCTTATTATTGTAATGAAAATTGTAGGGGGGGGGCTTGTGGTGTACACAATTTACAATTCCGTTTCTATTGTTGGTTTACGAATGGGATGAGTAGCCGGATGCACTACTGGATCAACAAAGGGCCGAATTGTACAGATAGCGTTACTTTGCAGTCGTGGATCGGGGTAGGCAAAATTAAGTGGCGGAAACAGTCGGCCTATCTCCACGAATTGGATGAGATGGTCGAAAACCTGAGGATACTGGCTGCGCAAATTGATCCCTCGATCTCGCATAAATCGTTGAATGCGAGCAAAGTAGACCTCTCGATCTTCTTTGGAGGGAGGAGAAGATACAGATGAGGTCCGAGATGACAAAAGAGACGAGGCAGGAGAGTTTCGGGATGAATTGGATCCCCCAGACAGTTGAGTTGCTAACGGAGACATCGAGTGGGGAGTTCGTCTCGTACCACCCGAGTTCGAACGGTTTGCGTAAGCAGCTGGGGGCGGGATTGTGGAGGCTGGGGAGGAAGGTGTGGACTGACTTGGGGGAGGGGGTGACTGTGGGGTGCTGCGTTTCCTGGGGACAGGGGGAGGGATTGTATTCCCAGTTGAAAGATCAAACATCTCACTTCGGGTGTGCATTTGGTTAACTGGGCGTGGTCGCGGTGGCAAAGGCGCTGGGAGAGTGGGTTGTGGTAATGAAGTGACAGCCGGTTGCGATCTACGCTGTGGAACAGGTGGACTAATTGTTGTTAATTGAGTAACTTTCACATCCCCATTGACTGGTGGTTTAGGCGGTGCCTTTTGTGGGATCGGTGTTATAGCCGCGGGGGCTCGAGGTTTTGGCGGTGGAGGTGAGGACTCATATGAGGATGATTCTGAGGATCCGGAAGTGTAGGACCCAGAATCAGAATCTGTTTCAGAATCTGATGAAGGCGTTTTTTCCGTTGCAGTCTTGATGATCCGTTTTGGTGGTGGAGGGGCAGTGCGTACGGGGACTGATGGTGGTTTCTTAAGTGCTCGTGGGGCAGTTGTTACCACAGTTGTTGTCATAGAAACGGCTTGATTATACGTAGGAAGTGGTGGTCTGGGTTGGGAAACAGGTGGTTTGTCTGGAAGAGGAGGAGGCTGTACGACATTTTCTTTCACTTTTTTCTCAACTTCTTGATGAGAAAAATTTTCTGGTGTTGTGTTCACGTTTGCTTTTTTAGTCGGTGTAATCGACGAAGAAATCAAGGGTGCTTGCATTGGTGTTTGCACAATCGGTGTTTTAGTTGGCGTTACAACAGGTTTCTTCTGAGAATATTCTCTTGGTTTTGTTAGAGGTAATACGATGCATTGTTTGAAAACTTTTTCTGAAGAATTTTGACTCGATGCTGCACAGATCACAACTGATAACACAAAACTTTTGTCTGTGTTATAATTTTTACAAGGAGTTGCTAAAGTAGCATCGAAGTCAAATAATTCTTCAGAAGACAAATAAAGTGGTGGTCCTATAAGAGTATTTTTTTCACCCATCATGAATTTTTTTGCAATGGCGTATGACTCAAAAGCCAAGAATATACTACCTCGTCCGTGAATATCATAATTAGCGAGTGCGAAACTCGAAAAACTGTCAATCTGATCTTTCGAAAAAGACTTTAACAGTTGTGAACACATTTTCTTAGATCGTCCAGAAGTGCAAACTTGACTATGCCGGCTCATGTCACGAAGTCGGCACCGTGTCGAACAGTAGTATGTATAGCAATTGTAACAGGAGACAAATTCAGTAGATCGGTCTCTCAAGAGAGCTTCTTCCTTTTGGCACAGGGATGCTCCACACAGAAGACGGACCACACCTACAGAAGAATCCTGTTTTATTGTAGAAGCGTCCTGATCGACGAAATATTCTCTCAAGTTAACTCGACCCTTTTCCATGCTTTCCAAAATCAGATCATCTGAGGCCACATCAGGAGAAAGACTTGCTTGACACTTTGCAGACGTTAAAGAGTAATTAGCATTCTTGAAAAATGTGGCCAGATCGAAGGAATCTCTCAGTTTTAGTAATCGAGCTTCTGAACGTCTATAAAAGCTATCAAGAATAGTTGTGTCTTTATCTTTGTAACTGCTGTCTTCAGAATCATACTCTCCATGATCTGAGCTGCTGCGCGATGACACAGAAGGCCTTTTTCTGATTTGATCAAACTGCGGTAACGTTGGTTTTTCAGTGCTCCCTCGTGCGGGTTGCGATTTAAGAGAAGCTCCATTTATTTGAGACTTATTTGGCTTCCAACCACTTATTGATTCAGTATCACTACAGACACTTCCATGATCGTCAATGAAATTGATTGATTCAGCCGAAGAGGCCTGCTTCATTTTTGGATGTGGTGTTGGCAAAAGAATGGGGTCTTTTGGATGCAAGCTTTCTGTTGCAACGGTAATGATAGAACGATAGTTATGTGTTTTGAGAGACAATTCTGGAACTTGAGGAGGTGGCATGGAATCCGGAGCTTCATTGCTTTTGGTAACTTTTGTAAATAGTATATTCTCGTGAAATTTATCTACTTTTGTGGTAACTTTAGTAGTTGCTACAGTTTGATTTTTAGGTACAAAATCGCTTGGACTTAATTCCATTCTTAATTTAGGATCTTCTGTTTTTGGCAAACTTTTAAGTATAGAGCGCCTTTGCTGTGGAACTGTATTACTTGAATGCTCTTGCTGGGTAGGAGCTGGTGAACTCTTTACGCTGGATAAAACGCTCCTAAGATTTGAGTTAATTGGTTGTAATTTAGCTCGAATACTGGGTGAAGTTTTTAATTTTTGACTAGGCAAATCGATATGAATTGGCTGTGCATCTATTGTCGTTAACGACGGTGTTGACTTTGAGATTGCTACTCGCGAAGATATGACAACTGGAGCCCTGGGGGGATTTATTATTTGCTTTTTATAACGTGGTACAGACGCTGATCCATCTGGATAATCTTTTTCACTTTCTAACAAGTATTTAGGCTCATCTTGGGCGTTGTCTAGCCAAACAGGAATTTCAATTTTCCGAAGTGATTCGGCAATCCGCAACTCGTTTGTGGACTTGGCCTTCTCCTGCAATCTATCAACCAATCCTCCTCGCTTTTGAGATTTCTCCTTTGGGTCATTACACCATTCCATACTCTGGGCTCGATTAAGAACACCTTCATCAAAGTCAAATACAGTCATTCTAGATTCAGGACTAGTGCCCGTATGAAGGTTTACCATACTTTGAGTCTTTGTGTGACTGCCTAGATCATCGTTTCTCAGGCTGTCCACATTTGTTTCAAGCACAACAGTTTGATCGTTTACTTCACCTGTGTCGATGTCGGTTTCAAATAGTGTGGTCGTTGACTTTGCTTCAGAGAAAAATACAAGTGCAGGATTACTAGGAGTTCTACGCAGATTACTGCTTAAATCAAAAAGAGACATAGATTTATATTTTCCAGGAGAAGTATCGTAGGCCTCTAAGCGATAAGTTGATTTAGATGGAGCTGCTGAAGCAGACGTCTGAGCAATATCATGCATTGATCCTCGGCTTATTGCAGAATCAATATCAGTAGCCCTGAAACGCCTGCGGTGACCACGATGTTGCAGCGACTGAAAGCGAATCGTATCATCGTCAGGAACGCTTCGCAAATGTGTCATGGGATAATGAGGCAAATTTTCAGTTTGACGATGGTCCGGTGTTTCAACTTTATGTTGTGTTCGAGAAGCTGGAAGGCTTGAAAACTGATCAATTTTATGATAATCAGGTGGGCTTGTCATAAAAAAAATATTTCGCTTCTCCCGTTGCCTGTCCTCAGGATGTTTTGTCTCCCTTGATGCAGAGAGAATATATTCAGGAGATGTGGATTTCTGGCAGGGTTCAACTGGCGTTTGTAAAACAGAACTATATTCCGATTTTGATCGAAGTGTTGAATCTCGAGAGCTACTCTGTGTTGAATTGTTGTCATAGGAATCAAGAGATATAGTCAATGGTTTACTAAAATTCGTTTCCCCAGCGCCACTGGTACTACTGCTATCGCTGCTGCTGGTAGGGATATGAGCAAATTCGGCCGTCTGCATAGTCTCAGGTTGAACACGATTAAACTTCAGTAAATCCATTTCAGAAGGACCTTTTTTACAACTACTCTCACCTGTTGTTTTCAATGAATCGCCGCGCTTTTGCACTCGGTCCTCATGTCGCGATTGAAGAGAATCCAGCGTTTTCCTAAATTCGGCAAATCTTAAATCCTGCTCAGACTTTCGCAATTGTGGCGCTGTATGTTTTAAAATTCGATTGGCAACACTTCTCGACATCTCGTGCGCTGTCCCGTGATCAACTGCTGGAAAAGAGCTCTTAAGAGCGGTGAATGCGGCATCTTCAACTGCAGTTCGTCCACCCGCACATTCTGGTGAGGGGAGTTCGCAAGTGATTGAGGATCGAGATTCACTGCTGCTCTGTAAAGACGGAGAGGACTTCCATTCCCCTCCATTTCGCAGCAAGCTGTAGAGATTCTCTTTAGGTCGTTCGTTTCCGTTAGTATCATTCTTCTCTAAGTGAACAGACTCAGTAACTGTGCTTGGACTGGTTCCATCTTCGTGACTGTGCCTGCTGATCGCCAAGAGAACCCCTTGTTCCATTTCCTCTTTGGAGGTAACAGCTAGCTGGGAGGGTGGCCGATTGTTCCGCCGAATTGTACACGAAGTAGAAATGTAGATGTGAATATCCTCCTCGTCACCTCCACTTCCCTTTACTGCGCTCTCGCTGGCAATGCTGGCAGCCTTGGCGGTTGCCCGCGCAGCCGCTACTCCTGGACTGGCGGCTGAGGCTTCCGCTTTCACCATAGCCGAAGCGGTTGGGTAACTGATTGCCGCCGCTGAGTCGCCGCTGACATCATCTCCACCACCACCAAATCGACCCCGTTTAACGAGAGCACGGGATGAAGCCACTGCAGTTACTTGACCTAGACAATGAAAGGGAGGGAAACAAAAGAAACCATTGATTAAGCCTACCTTCATATACATATAGTCATTTTTTCAAAGTAAAAATACAGGTTTCTAATGAAACAAGTCTATGGTTTGACATCTTCGTAAGTGATGTTATTGCATAGCAAGCCTTATTTAGATAACTTTAATACTTATGTAAACCAGTACTTTGATATTTTCTATAGATCTTTTTATACACTCGGAGATATTAAAGCATAATTGTATTACGGTTAAAAGGAAAAAATTGTATCAGTGTAAATTTCACTACATCATCGAAAGGTATAATAGAGAACCGTAATTTCATTGTATTTGCAAAATTTAGAACTTAAGTATACATATTTCATATTATTTGTATTACGTTCAATGAATGTTGACGACATACAAACAAAATGTTGACGCCCATAAAACTAACTTCCGATTTTGAAGGATCTTTTTATTATATACATCTTTGTTGCTAACATAATACGTACTTATATTGTTAAACTTGAAAAACTGTTTTCAAGTTGTACTATTTAAAGTTATAAAGCCCGCAAAATCAATATATGTATACATACATAAATCGTGTGATTACATGTAGTGTTAAAGCTATGCATAGTGAGGGGGTGGCGGTGGCTTGACGAATACATCATAGATAAAGCACAATATAAAATAGGCCAGGCATCAAGAAACATATTGAAATGTATCTATGCCACATACCAAGTGTATCTACAAGAAAACAACCTCTGTGGGTACCGCATACAATAGACCCACCTCGCGTATACCTTATATGTAGATACTGTCATGGTGGGGTGTTCGACAAGACTGTCAATAAGTTTTACTAAAATTAAATACTCTTTAGTAGCATATTTTACGTGCAGCATACCAACAAATATATATATACCTGTACATGTATATATATCTATCTCTAACGATTGTGCCCCAATTTGCATTTTTAGCTAATAGATCAATGTAAAACGTCTTAAATTTATTTAGTCCACAATTTGGATCACTTCTTTCAATTAATTATACAAAGGGAAATTAATAATTTATTGACATCATTTAAGACCTGGTTTTGGATCAATAGTATTTTTACCTATAATATGTATATGTATATATAGGTATATATATGTTCCTATATATACGTGTGTGTCTATATATGAATGTAATTTGAAACCAAAATATAAAATGTATGAATTGAATGAGGCTAATAGGCTAAATTGTTTATAGCCTAAATAGATAACATAAATTTAAAAATTATAAGTAAATGTATGTACATATCTTTTGAAGGTAAATATACTGATTGATACAAATAAATAAAATCACTTTTTAGATAAATTTAAATTTCTGAACACCTTCAATTATACTTTAATTTTTACAGTTTACAGCTGATTTTTAGGAGGCAAAGGGATTCTATAATTAACAAAAGGAAATTTATTATATAAATATCAAAGATTATTTTTAAGAAGCATAATTAATCTATAGGCACCAGCATTTGAATTAGACAATTATAGCAAAATTTACTATCAAATAGAGTCGCATATGTTAAAAACGTTATAAAAAAACGAGATTTTTAAATGAAACTTTCTAACGTAAGTAATTTAGCCTCCGATATAAATAAATAAATTACCAGATGAGTATCTTTCTGCAAGAGCAATACGTTAAAATAAATATAAACAATTCGGACAATCCAATGTAGAGGCCACATATAACAGATTTGTTCAATATGTACCTATTTCCAATATGCGGGGCACTATCGATTTCTAAAAGGTTTTTTATTTCATATTCAAAAAGTCAGACATATCCCCACGTATTTCGCCATTTTGGAATTGACTTAATTGTGTCAACGATTTTTTAGAGAAATTCCCATCTGTTGATTACTATTTTTTGTGTAATTAGCTTTTGAATGTTGAAAATTATATTTATATTTAATTGATCACATGAACATTTCATAAATGCTTATCCAAAGACATGCGCACTAAAAATGAATTCGTAATTATTGTCACACATCTGTTGGCTCTTTATGCAAATATTTGTTTAAATAAACCAATTTTTAAACTGAACGAACAACCTATAAACATTTAAATGTACACCTAATCGGTGCTTGCTTTATATGTGACTTCAAATAATGAACTCTAATTTCGTTTAATTTTTATATTTTTATACGTAACTAAATGTACTTAACTATATCAAATAATTTCATAAAGTATTATTTCATTTTTTTTCTGTTCTGAAAATATATTATTTGATAATGTCTCTAAAGTTCACAACATAATAATTTGGTATGAATATCACAGAGGAACTATTTATCGATAAATGTTCTCTTTATAGTAGTGAACAATTTATTTTAATTTCTATTTAAATACGTTTGATATCTTTTGTATTCATATGTTACTTAAGTTGTTCAATAATAATTTAAATAATATTCTATTTTTATATATTTACTTTTTTATTCTGAATAATAAACTAAATATCGCTTATTTTATCGAGAGTGCTGTCTTATAACATAACAGGTTTATGAAATAATAATATCCATATTGTGTGTATTGTAATGTATAATATTAATATAACGATATTTAGAGTAAAAAAGGAATGTAATTTAAACATTTTTTATATTTATAATGTGTATAGCTCAAATATGAAAATTATTCAGCAAATATTCCAATATCGTTTTCAAAGGTGGCGTATAAAACTAAATGAATCACGGAAAGCACGTTTTCAATAAATTGTTTTTTAATCGGTGATGTATTCTTAGTGTATTCCTTACTCTTCATGTAAATTTAAATCGACCTAAACACAAAGTAGAATAGATATCTATGTATAACATTATAGGTATTGTTGATATTCAATTATAGGTTTTATAATACGTTTAAGGATTTTATGTGCTATGTTACATATGTATAAAAGCCAAGTACAATAAAATACCATAAAACTAGTATGTGCAAATTAAATCAATAGATCAGATTTTTAAGAATGCTATGATTAGAAATCTTAAAACAAGGTATCTGCAAAAGTTATGAAACACAAAAATTGTAGTTTTAAATTGAGTATTGCTATATATTTCATACGATAAATGTGGAATATAAGTTGATGTTTTTCTATATAAATGAATTAAATACTTAGGCATATATTTTGCTTGAATTAATAAAAATATAAAATGCGGTTGCTGTTTTTGTAGACAAATTATTTTATCTTAAAAATGATGATACTTAAGGAAGTACTTCACTTTCATATAAATATAATATTTCATATACTATTTATTCGATAGTTGTTCAATATTTCAGCGGCAGTTTGTTTGAGCACCAAATCTTGAGTTATTATTACAATACGTATTTTTTTCTTCAGCTCTTTTTACGCCTCTGGGTGCAACTAGTAAATGACCAACTATTACAACTCAAATAATATTATAACCCCATATACTTATACTATTTGTACTGCTTCAGCTGTATTATAATTTACTTTCTACAATTCCCTCTCGACTCTTCCTTTTACTTCTATCAACAAAAAATCGACAAAAATCAATTTCGTCCCACACTACTAACACAACTATATTATATTCCGTATATTCTGTATATTCCGTGTCGTACCTATAAAATTCTAAGCAACAACAATCGAATCTGGTTCAGAGTGCTTCACTTCATGAAATCTGGTCCCCTTTATACGCTGGTTTATCTAAAATCAATATTACATAGCTATATACTCAAGAACTACCTACTAATTTTATAAGAAATATATCAAGTATATATAGGCTGATTAAATTTAATCCTCATACATTATTCTGTCAACTTATAAATGAGAACTTCATAATGCATGTTATATATTGACTCATTGTATTATTATTTTAGTGACATGATCGCATACATACGTACAGTACACATATAGTAAGAGAAGACTTACTAATATATGTATATATATACATTCAATAGAGTATTTAATGGGTATATGTAAATGTATAGAAGTATATTACTGCATTATGTATTATGATTCAATAATACATTTGTCATGCCAATTTGCGGTTATAGGTATATTCCCGCCCAAGATTTCTAAACAAATCAAATTGAAATTCCTAAAGATCTGCAACATAATATAAATAATTATTATTTTATATATTGGATGTATATTGTATGTATATATTGCATTAGGTATAGGTATAATGTAGTTTTGCTATGATATTTGTTTGTATTTTGTAGTTTATGTTGGAAACGATGGACTGTATATAATTTATAATACCTACATATGTATAATTTTATTTGATAGAAAATTTAAACGATCTGTTACGATCTTTAAAGCATTATATACCTAAATTGTTGATAATTAGCCATTTAAGTGTTTATGCAGTCTATTTGTTTTTTTATTTACTAAAAACTGAAATCAAATTATTAAATATAAATTTAAAATACAGCAATTGTAATTATGGACTATGACTATAAAAGCGCGTTCCATACTTTTAATAAGATAAGTAGATATATATTAAACGAACAGCACACTTTCTTAAAACTAATAGATTATGCACTTAGTATAGAATTTAATGATGTTATGAATTGCAAAGATCAGGTAGAGTGCAGGCAATATCGTGCATTACACCTCATTTTGATGTTTACTCAATAAGCGATCGATGAGGTTATTGTCTTCACTTGTGGATTCTTATATAATGGTATAGGTATGTCATTTACTAAGTATAATATAAATTATTTCTTCGGTATGACCGTGTACATTTAGGAAATGTGGTTCACACTGATCCGTGGCAATGGAATTTATATCCGTGATGTTTACATTTAAAAATAGTTTAACTAGCAAGAGTTTTTATATATATACATACATATATTGGTGCCCATATAGATACATACATTTCAAGAAAGCTATATATAATAATGAGTGGAGGCAAGATGTGTATATATGAAATGTTTACTGTATTTTTATTGCATTGTCGTAGAATATTTGAAAGATTTAAATAAATAATAATGGCAATATAATCACAGTCATTATTCATTGCAATATCTTTGAATAAATGAATATTATTTATAGAGTATAGTTAACGGACTAAATGGGAATATATTAAACTAAAGTTTATTTTAAAATAGTATTTATATGCAAACTGTAAGTTTTACATATATATATATATATATTTTTACAAGAATAAATATACAGAAATGATACCTATTAAAACACGTAAAAGAAATAAGTGGTATTCAATCTCTCGAAAATACGCATTAGCAGTAATTAACACTAATTTGTACACAATAAATAAATAACAATTATAACATGTATATATGATATTTTTGTGAAATCTTGAGAGACATTTTTCTCAAAAGAGAAATATGTAAGTTGTTTTTATATCGATGACAGTTAAAATTGATAAGTTATAGATTTATTAACTGACGAAAGATGCTTTCGGGGGTTATACAAGTTATAATTTAGACAATTGTACCCGTCTATTATGCAAGTATACAATATTTTCAAATCTTCGTTATATGAATTAACGTAAACTAATAATTAAAAATTAGTTCAAACTAGTAAATGTTAAGATACCTCGATCACCAATAGATATTTTAAGGGTACATTTTCTAATGCGATTAAAATAAGTCACGTTTGTATTCCTTTGAATTTAAATAATTATTACCCCGTAATAAATAAAAATTTGACAATACATTAGGTACTTCTTATACATATAATACATATTATACAGTGGACATGTGATTACTAAATTAGTAGTGACCAAAGATTTTTAGAAAAAATAAGGACACAGTAATATATTAACTTAGGTATATATATACAAATCTAATGTTCATCAATTCCTTTTAACATTACAGAAGAAATGTTAATAATTTTCAATAGTCATATCATTAAGAAGTAATTTGTACCTGAGGTAACCGTAATATTTATAATGGAAAATAAAGAAAAATATGAAATAGATTATTTATATCCCCTCATCCGTTCTTTTCCTTGATGATATTGTATATATTATATATATCGTTAGTAACATCCTAAAAGATTGAATTGCGTGATACTGAAAATCGATTAAAGCGAGGTATTCAACTAAATGAATAGTGTAACCTATTCAACCGATGTAGTATAATCTAAACAGTGAATATGTGTATGTTTAATTGAACGGTAAAAATTTCCAGTGCTTAAATTAACGTACAAACGGAAATTAGTGAACACAAAGTATTTGATTAGAAAATATCTATGCTATACGTAATATTAAAAGTATTATAATGTGAAAATAAGATCTTAAATCTTGTAAAGTTATCTACACAATGTATTGTACTGTGTAGAGAATACTGAATAAATAATATTTTCTATTAAATTTAGTCGTAATTGCAAAATAGAACTGTAATTTCAGTAGTTTGTATTGAAGTTGTTATAATAATTATTTCATAATTTTTGGAAAATTAAGATAAAGAGTGTAATATATCTACATATATATATATATATATATACATTCAGTAAAGTAAGAATAAGCAGAAACTAGTTTTAAAATTATGACATATTGTTACTTAATTAGATAGGGAAATTTTACATCTATTTGTTTTTCCACAACTGTTGCTGTTTCTGTATCAGTAATAAACCTTATATGATGTTTCCTATATATATTAAAGATTATATTCATAAACAAATTTATTAGGGCTATTGTACATGCCATATAATATAACTTTTATCTCCAAAATTGATATTTTGAATTAAAAATGGAAGATCTATACCTACTTTTGAACAAATTAATTATTTTGAACATCTAAATTACATAGTCTCAATTATTGTTTTCTACATAAACAAAAATACCCTTCAAGACATCACCTACCTTTTGGAAGGGATACCGTTGAAGATTTGGCTGGCACCACAGTTTTCTTGAATTCGACTTCTCTTCCCTTCTCGACATCACCAAAATCTAAATCTGTAAAATTGGTCTGTTGTGCCATCGTTTCCTTGGACACACCGTCACCTCTTCCCGCTACTTTTGATGAGGATGAGGGTGGGAAAACATCAAAATGCGCTGAAAGTGATCCCCCACCAGAGCTTTTAGTCGTAGTTTCTGCCTGAAGCACTTCCTGTGAATTTGGCACAAAGCCTTGCAGTTGCACTGACGCCGTAGAACAGCACGGATGTTGAGTCAACCCGCGGTTAGGGTGATTTAGTGTAGACGAAATGAGAGCTGAGTCGTTCAAGATCTGCAGTTCTTTTGAATCAATGTCCTCGACTTTGTCAACAATACTAGAGTCACGATTGGCGTTATTACTACCCTCAACTACTGCTATAGAAACTCTTCCTTCTTCTGGTGAAAGTAGTATAGGCTTGATTACTTTAGCTACTCCTGACGTTGTTTGCTTTAAATCGTGACCCCCAACTGGTTTATTTTCTTGGTACTGCGGAAATTGTTTGTCGTAGACGTTTAAGCTTGTCCCCTTGTGATTGGACGACTGACTATTAGCCAATGAGTGAGCCTCCTCTTCGGCGGTTGTTTGAAATTCTTCAGATTTGTCGCTGTCTTCGCCTTCTTCGATAATACTGAGATTCTTCTCTCTGTGATGAGGTCCTCTACGGGTTTGTTGTGGTCGATATAGACCTGAGGGTCTCGGTAGAGGAGGCTGGAAGATGCCCACGTTCTGTTGTTGATGATTACCCTTAGTTGAGGGGAAAAGGGAAGAATCGTCGCGAGTTTTGAGACGTTCACGAATTTTCTGGCGTTCGATTGCTCCTGCAGCGTCAAATTCGTCACCTGAATCGGAGTCGTATTCAGAGCTGTAGACAATTGAATCGCTTTCTTCAGATTCTAACGATAACCGCTAAAGAATAAAAATGTAAAACGAGTTTTAGTTAATTATATTGTGTTTGCAATGTGTTTAAAAAGACACGGAAGTCTTTGTATAGCATCCACACAGTATATTACATTACACAATTTCACACACATATGCCGATACAATTTAATCAATGAGACGGACACTAGACCTTTTAGAGGTATTATGCTATATATACGATGACAAAGCATTGCTACAATAGTCCTCTATATAGGTAGCGATTGTAAAGGTGTACCTATAATGCGGGGTACAGTACCTAATTTTAAATCAACCTGAAGTGGGCAGTCTTTTTTCACAATGGACAATTGGAGTGTCTTACATATTGAAACTAAGACGCTCATTAAATCAGTCGTTTTATAATAGGTTATAACCATAGCGAGGTGTTATATAATTAAATATGTACATACATCTAAACTAACTGGTAAAATGTATTAAATTGAAATTCTGTTAACTATATGACTGACGAAAAGTATATATACTATATTATGCGCTGCTTTTAAAAAAAATGTACACATATTACAACACTCATATACTGATGTATTAAATATATGGGTATTGCACACAAAGGTAGCCAAGCGATTATAAGACAGAGCGTATTGTAATTAGTACGTAATTTATTGCTTCCTTATGCATATAACATATTTCTAACTCACGTATAAAGTGTAATTTTATATACATATTAAGAGATTTATTATGTGTTGTTTACTTCGAAGTAAGTCTACCTATATACATTCATCTATTTCTACGTTATTGACCACATTATGTCTATTGAGCTTACGTAATGCAGCATCAGCTGTCTGTAACATAGAAGATGGAACCAAATATATTCTGGAAGACTTATTTCTTGTTTTCTGATGAACATCATAGTGACAGTCATCCAATTTTGTTGAATGGATATTCATCTGTATTATATCTCACGAGACTTATTAAACTGTCATTTAAAAAGAATATATAAATATATGTTAGTGAAAATATTACTTGTCTATACTGCTTATATAAAAATAGAGTATATATACCATATTATGAAAGCAGTCCTCAGTTGTTTTATACTGTATTTATTTCAGACGTAAGTATACGGAGTTTTGCTAGATTACCTACAATTTTTGCAAGAACGGAATTTCACTTCTAAGTGTCATTTAAGCGAACGTTCACGTGAAACTTTTATAAACTTTAAATTCCAATTGAGCTATTTGTGCGCTTATTTGCAAATAATAAACAACACCTGAGACACAAAAGATAAGTGATTGTAACATAATACAATTGCAACAGAGCAATTATTATACAAGTTTGTAAATATTGTGAGCTATTAATCATTCAGGTATAGAGTTAAACAAATTTTAACTAGTAATTGTTTGAAAACAATTCTTTAACTGTTTTAACGAAATTTATCTTATCTAAACGTACATTAAATTTATTTATTAAAAAAATTAACAAGGTACATTAAAATGTCATGAAAGTATAATTACTTGGATTCAAAATGGTTAACATCTATTTTATATTTTTATAGCCAGTTAGCTTATAAATGTATCGAGTGATTTTCGCTTTCTCAACAATATATTTACCTACCAAAATTAGGTAAAGATTTTTGAAAGTTGTGAATCCTATGTTATTTATATATTTTTATGATATTTGTGAAACGTGAAGATTTTAGAATGTGAACTCTATATAAAAATTATTTAAATAATTTGTAAAAATTTTTTTCTGTATTATTACAATATAACAAATTATTAGTAGGCAATATAAATTCTATTCATATTTTTATAATATATTTTAGATATTATATTTACTGATTTAAATTATTAAAATAAATTTTGGCAACTTACTAAAATTCTGTTTAATTCAAAAACAATACGCTCAGCCATTTTATTTAACGTTGTTAACGTAGTTAACTTTTATATAGAAATCAATACACTGATCTGTCATTGAGAAAATGTTCGCTTTATATACTTAAAGGTTCCTACTTGTAACCAAGGTTACTATGCTATCTTGAATTTATTCCGCAAAACAATGACATTAAAGTGTAGAGTAAACAGAAATAAGTGGATAACAGATTTCATTGAGTATTGAAGTTCTAGAGATAACAAATCAAGCAATACAGTCTTGTAGTATTAACCCATTAGAGCCGGCTCGTAAAAATAAGTTTCAGATAGTTTTTACCAGATAACTTCTTTGCTCGGGTTTGCATCTAAAGAATCATATTTGTCACTTTTAAATGTTGTATCTGACTTATGTACAATTTTATATATTATAATATTAAAATTGTAGTATTTCGAATACATTTTTCTTATATCCGTTAAAATACATTTCATCCGATAAAAATATAATTATACTTTATTCATACTACTAACTAGTAATAGAAAATATGTTATTTTTAAATATTGAACTTGTAGTGTTCAACTTTTAAAAAGCTGTAGTTCTGAACATACCTTTAAAGAAATAATTTGCTTTTAAGTATGTATGATTTAAATAACATATATGTTGCAAAAGCATATATACTAAATATGCTTTAGAAGAGTATATATGTAAATACTCTGAGTATATTTTTAATTTTAAATACAGAATTAAAACTTTAAGTACCTTATACAAACATGAAGTTTCTAACATACCTTATTATCGTTTTCAGGTTGTTTTCTTCTAGAAAATGTGGGATAACCTGAAGAAAAAAATGAGAAAAAATATTTATTAACCATTTTGTTTATAGTGATTTCGTTTATAAAGAATTAAAATTCAAAAATATGTCGTTCAAAAAGAAATTACAAATCGTATATTCGATATTTTAATTAAAGTAGGTAGAAGGCATACATAGAATTTGTTTTTTGTGTTTATTAATCTAAAAAGCATTAGCAATCAGATGCATTGAGAAAATATGAAATACTATTTTAAATGTAATATTAAATATGTGTACTTTCATTTCTTTATTTCTATCTTCATTTCATTTCATATTTTCAGTGTCTTGAGTTTGAGGTCCCAAGAGTCTTGGTTGACATGATTAAGACCTTCTATGATCACTCTTCAGCAGTTATGCATATACTTAAAGACCACACCAAAAAGTTTTACAATGGAAAAAGGATTTTGACAAGGATGTGTCATCTCCCTAATGTTCTTCAATATCTGTTATAGAAAATTGCGAGAGTCGTCAGTGAAAAACTCCAAAAAAGATCAGACAGTTTGTGGAAAGAATCATTTGGAATCTCAGATATGCAGATGACACAATCCTTCTGGCTAAAACAAAATGAGAATTAGAGGAAAAAATACATAATCTTAGTTACGCAAGCTAGTCTTGATTTCGACTTGCATATTAATCTTTCAATAACGCATTTGATGACAGTTGGCGATAATGTTAACGAGCCTTTTATGCTTCAATGGAAAGAAGTCACTAAAGTATCAAGCTTCAAATGTCTAGGATAATAGTTTCAGCCAAAGGTGGATCTAAAACAAAAATCTGCAAATGATTTGTTATGGGGTGTTAACAGGACATGACACCATTGACATGACACGATGCGAATCTGACACTAACCAGTCTTAAGCATGGGCCTGATGACATAGTTGATGAAGTTCCTGATTTGGAACACCGTCATTTATGAATGCAACGTTGAAAACATTTGATAATAATAAGATCCATGTGTTCGACATGTGGGCATGGAAACGAATATTATGAATCAGCTGGCGGGAACACAAGACAAATGTCTGGATCCACCAGATGAGCAAGATATCAGAAGACCTTGGACTAATGGCTTTTAAGTGAAAAGACGCAAGTAAAAAAATATGGGCACTTGAAGAAATACCGAGTTAGCTTAATTCTCGAAACAATCAAAGGCAAAGCAGAAGGAAAAATAAAGTTAGAATGAGGCCAACCGCATGGATTGAAGACATACTTAAATGGAAAGAAGGTCTTCAATCCGCTAGACAAAATGCGGCCCGAAAGGGCTACAATATATTTTAATACGTACTATATTTGATATTTAAAATTATTCAAATTTTTACAAAGCTTATTTATTCATTATTTTTTTGTATTCGAATTAAAAGTACATAATATTTACTATGACGAGGGAAAGTAACTTAAACAAATTGCTGTTCTTTTGCTAAGAATATTATCATAATTATTACATACTATGTCATTGCATATTGTTTAAACATGCAAAATCAATCAATCTTGTTCCAATTATAAAATAAATATGTAGAAAGGACATAAATGAATTATCACGCATGTATAAGCTTCCTTATAAGACGATGTTACGCATAAGACGATGTTTAAGCATTATTTTCTACTGAACGTTTCTCTCTCCTTTAGGTTTAAACCTAAATATAAGTTCCTTATTTACATGTTGTTATGGCAACGGTGTGCTGACAAAAATCGCTTATGCTATATATTTTATCGGGATAGCTTTTACTAAAAAGGCAAATATAAAATGACTGCCATATGAAATTAAGTTTGTAAGGGGGGCGGGCGGTTTATTGATATTTTCTACATAATATATTACCTCTAAAAGCTCTTATAAGAATCATTTTGAATTGGAGAAATAGATTTATGGAATTGTTGTCTATTATATCCCGCATAACAATTAACGTTTCGCTTTCGTTTTCGTTTTGAGGATGATTAATCATCAAAACAAAAATTTATTGTTCGTAGTTTTGTTAGCAAAGTAAAATAAATAATTTTTGATAATAAAGCAGTTTTTTTAATTATTAGTTAAGAATGAAACATTTCATCCATTTTTACTTTAATTAGGTTTTAATTTATTAGGAAATGTTCTTCAAAATTTCATAAATTATTTCATACCGAACCATCTTGTTTTCTTTATAATTTTAATGGAATACATTTATAGTTTTTGATAAAACTATAGTTTTTCTATCTATATATTTGATATTTATATAAATCGTAAGTCAAAGAAATCATTTTTTCAAAATTTAAAGCATTTGAATATAACCTTTTTCTGAATATAAAAGGATTATACATATAAAGTAAAATAAAATAAATAAAAACGTAAAATTATACTCGTACATGAAAGTAAAGAATAATAAGATTTGAATACGAATTTAGTATTATTTCTAGTAAATTTTAAAGAAATGTAAAACAATATTTTAATAAATAAAGCTGTATATAATTTGATGACGTATGTAGTATGCATAGGGTGTCTGAAAAAATGTCCTTACTTTACTTACTAAAATGTTCGTTACTTTATTTACTTAAAGTAACCATAAACAATATCTTCTCTACTAACTATTTGAACTTTTAAAAATATAATTCATATTGTATATTTAAGAAATTATGTTTAATGTTATTGTAAACAATACATTTTTTATAACAACACACTCTTTCAGACACCCTACATATAGTTCATAAATTTGTGCTCGTATGTACAAGACATATATATATATATATTATACTTGGCGCTAAATATATGTTTACTTTGATAAATATTATGAGTTTACAAAAACATATTTTTATATTGTGACTACACCATTAAGGCATACTGTCATAATTCTATATTGTTCTGTCTTGTTCAATATTTGAAATTCGCTTATTATAATATACTCAAACAATAAATTACTTTAATAAGACTACATTTAGTTCTCATGTAGTATATTGTTCATGCACATTTATAGATAATAAGCTGATATTATTTTGCACATTTGGTAAGCAAAAATATGGTAGGGTGAAAAATTGAAACATGGTGGCCTATAGGTAGCAAATATCAGCCGAACGATAAAAAATAACTTACAGGAACACTGAAAAAATTAACTTTTAACTATTTATATTTACTGCCAAGTTTAGTTTATCTATCAAATTTTTATCAGTATGTCTATTATAAGTTATATATTTTTATAAATCAGCTGAGCTTCCCTCATTTTGCCCTTACACTATAGCCTTCATAAAAATATGCCTCTTTTAAAAAGCAAACAAAATTTAATAAATTTACAACTATTTGTTTTATCTTAAAAACATATACTTCGCTTTGATCTCTCTTAAAAAGATAACATTATTTAGATATCTATTATTATTATTGTAAAGAAACTGTAACCATACGAGTGCACTATGTAATAAAATATTATTATATATACATTTACTCATTATAAAATTAATCGTATCTTCGTGCACTATACTCTATGTATACTCAATCAACTTAATTGTAAAGTCAATAAGTTTATTAACCTACAAGTGTGCACACGAATAACATTTAAATATATATACCGGAACATGAATTCTTTCTATATACATTGTTATTTACGAATAAGATATTCTAATGTATTATTATTATTATTATATTTTATCTTTTGTATGTGTGTGTAACAGCGCAATTTCAGAAGTGTACAGTTGTGTACAATATATATATATATATACAACCATATATAATTATGTCATAAAATCAAACAATAACTGTGAATCTTATTACAATTTTACTCTAAATTTGTATGCTATAAAGCTTCAGTCAGCTGGTGAAACAATATAAAAGCAGCAATAGTTTTGTAATATTTACATAGTATGTGTAATCCTCCTTTTAACTACATAATTTTACTTGTCCCCTACGGTAAATAGGTGGCTAACGTCATTTAAAACCACATAATTATAGCCCACAGTTATTAAGTGTAGACACCCCACAGAATTTTATAAGTAAGTTGCATTATGGAGACTTCATAATTATTAATTCATTATATTCTGAACCTCCTTAATAAGAGATATAGCTTTAAAAGAAAAAGGAAGACTTTTATTGAATTAATGCCGCCCTCATATATCGATTGATAGGGACCTTACATTACCGAGACAAAAGCTTTGATCCACATTTATATAACAATACAAGACTTAAAATCTTTAGCATACAGTAGCTGTTTTAATTAATTTTTATAACAAAGTGCGTAGTTATTATAGTTCTTGCTTTTAGACCTTCATCTTCTTTTGAAACTATTTGAAACTCATTATAGATGCATAGAAAAGATATTATATTATACATTAACAATATGGCCACTTAATAAATTTAAAATCGTATATAGAGAAAAACTCAGAGCTTTATAAAATGCTATTTATAAGAGTGTGATCAAATTTATAATAATTTATTTGCTACTTATAGCTTGTTCTTTTACTACTTGTTATTATATTTTAGTTGTAAATCACAAAGCATTAATACTAAAAAATTAAGAAATTCATGTTTTCTTTATTATTTGAAACATATTTTTTCATTAAAAGTTGTACACAAAGGAATAATTGTACAAAAATAATTTTTCCTTCCTGCATAAAAGAAACTGAAATAATACTTATTCCAAGAGAAGGGTACCTATACATAGTTAGTAGGTATATTTAGTTCACTATTTGTATTGAATATTGTATATATAGGTGATAATAAACATTATCTAACGAGTTCGATTTTATATAAATTAATTCATATAAATTAACTAATATGACTATCTATACCTATATGGTTTAATTAATACATTATTCCAGACATTAGTAAAAATATGTACCCGATCATAATTCAATCATAATAATAAGTATATGTAGGTATTATATAATAATAGATATCGTTATATAGTTTTATTTTCAAATTATATATATATCGAATTTACAGTACATACATTTAAGGTTTTCAATATAAATTATTTCTGAACTTGATTTTTCCATAATTGATTCGTTCATACTATTTGCTTTTAAACATTATATATTGTACCTAAAATATACATTTGCAGGTATGTATCTTTGTTTATAGTTACTCAAAATGCATAAATTCGTAATTAATAGATGATTTTAGATACCTCTATTTCGCAACATTTACATATTTTTTTACATCAAATCTAAAAATTGTAGAAAATATATAAACACACTTAAATTGAAATCATCGCTTATTACACATTTATATTATTCCTATCTAGAATTTCTATCGAATTCATTAATTTAATTTAATTTAATTTAATTCTGTAATATAATATAACAAATATGCTTACCTGCATTATACATATATAATATAGATACAGTCTAATATTTTGTAGTAACTATTTTCAATTTTTAGCATTTCATACCTACTACACACTACTTGTTATACTATCGATCCTATACATTTTCATACTTTTACAAAAACATATAAAATGGTTAGTTACTATGGAAACATAAATTAAATTGTCAAGCAAAATTCTCTGTTACATCTTACTATAAGGAAATGAATGAATTACTTGAATGAATTCGTATAAAATGAAGGTATAACATGATTTAAGAAAGAAAGAGCGTACATGTAAATGATGTATTAATAGAGAGTTTTTAAATGTATTGATAAATGTGTGTTTATGCAGTTTGCGAAATACCTATTTCATATTATGTAAATGTTAAGTTATATACTTTGTAATCGTACTACTATTTAATATTATGATAAATAAAGTTGTATCTTTGTCCAATATTTTATTCGAAAATTATTAAAAATATTGTACTAATTTTATACTCACAGAATACAAACAAAATGAAGTATAATGTTAAGGGAACTTGAAAGTAAATTTGCATTCATAGGTATGTATAGGTATGTAGAATTTATTACTAAAATTGGATTTTCTATTGGAAGGTTAACCTTTAACATTAAAAGGTTAAAGGAAAGCTAAATTGTTTCTAAATTTAGTTTCAGAAATTGTTACATAAATTTATATATATTTCCCGTATATACATATACATATATATATTCATGTAATCGATTATCATATTTGTGATAGTATAATATTATTTTATTCAATATTTAGTTATGTCTATGTATATTATATAATCCATATATCTAGGTAATTATGAATTACCAAATCAATACACAATAAGACCTTAAGCATGCAGGTTAAAATCGGGGAAATTCTCTGATTGAAACATGCAAGTTTATGCGGTAGTGGTAGGTACCAGTAAAAATTGCCCCCCTCTATAGACAGGAAAATAGGAACAGTTGAGATTGGTAACAGGTGTTGACGAGTAACCTCATATTTTATTACACATAAACTATCGATTGGATAGGTTCCTAAGTGTGTTTATCATGCACACATATTAAATAAATAAGTATAGCTAAAAAATATCTCTAGGTACAAATATATATAATAGAAATTTACCAAATGCACAAATCAATGAAAAGCTTTCTGACATTTGGCTCTTGAGTAAATTATTCTCTTTCCTTTTTCTTGATAATAAAGTCAATACTTATATCCTGGAGTTTAAGTACGTATAAAGGCAACACAATTAGTGCACGTAATAATTATGATTAATATATAATTTTTTCAATCGGATTGTCAGTATATTAATCTCGGTAAATAATAACTGATTAAAATAAAACCTTAATTTGATATCTAGAAAGTACATATATGTGACATACCATTAATAAATTTATATTAAATTAATATATATAATAGGAATATGTAAATAAAAACAAGAAATATAAGTAAAAAATACCGAGAAATACTCAATGAGAGTTATTATTGGCTGAAATTAAGAAGTATGGAATATTTCATAATATAATTTATTTCTTAGTAATATTATTTCTTTACTAAATTCTTAATATTATAGTTTTTGCCAATGAAAATGTATTAAAATAAACAATATAAATAATTAATATATGTACTATTTATTATTATTAAAAATTAAATAAATGATTAAAACATTCAAATTAAATATAAATTTTGATATTTTTTCATATTACCAAATTTCAGAACACCTTTTTATTTGTAAATGTCGTAAATAGAGTACGATCAAATAAGTTTGTATATAAAAAAATATGTATATAGTTAAAGTAATTCAACTAATACTAATTTGAAGTTATGTTACATTAAATAAGACAGGTTTTAACGAACCGCAATTCGTATTCCGATTATTGCCTTATATTTCTATACTATTTGACAACTTTTTATTTGAAACTTGATCATCTCATATTTCAGGTATACGATACATTTAAATCAAGGCACAAATACAAAACTTTACATTTGTGTGTACTCTAATTATGAGCAATACAACTGGTTCCATATTAAATTTTAAATATTCAGTTTTACTTACAAATCCCTTACAAATTACTAAGTCACTTTAAAGAGATACCTGATTCCTCCAGCGAATAGATATTCAATTAAGTAAAATGATTTTTATCCTGAGTATACTAATAAAAATAAATGCATACAACATGTTCACAGTTGACCAAATGAGTATCAACTTGAACAAGAGGTATTTATATGGAGGTAAAATTATTGGTTTTATTTAAGTTGTGCAGATAAAGATAAGTACTATCTATTATAATGAGTGTCACTTTTGAGGTGCAGTTTGATTGCATTAGAATTCTATAAAGCAGAAGATTTATTGTCTAAGTTTGCCGACCTGTTGTTTCGCTTAAGAAGCGATAGTACATAATAGGTTGTGTTATGTTGTTCGATACTGTAACTATTTATGGCAACTATGTAAAGTTAATCACATGATATGATAATATGTGTGTATAAAATTGACCCTATGGTAGTGGATAGTGACACTACTTATAGTTTACGATGACATACAATTTGGTCATTGATTCGGTTTTCATAAAAATTATCGCTAACTTTACTCGCTACAATATATCATTAGATTGTCTTTATAGAGGATTTCAAATTTATTTTTAACTTCCGTGTATTTCAATTAATTTAGCTAAAGGTTTAATAAGAAAAATTCTTGATCATGTTAATAAAAAGCTAAATTCAATAATTGCGCATCAATGTTAGTGGTAAAAACACGAATGATTGTTTTTGTCAATAAAAATGTACTCATAAAAATACCGATATGGTTAAACAATTTTATAGAGAAATAATTGAACAAAAAAGCTTCATAAATTGAAACATATTATGCATTATTAGAGTTAATTATTTTTTGAATACATTTAAATTGACAAAACTATATTAAGAATTTAGTTGTAAAGAAATATATTTCTAAGAAATAAATTATATTATAAAATATTCCATACTTCTAAATTCAGTCAATAATAACACTCATTGGGTATTTTTACATCTAATTTCAAACAATAAATAAATAAATAAAGTAAAACATTTCAATAAAGGATTTTTTCATGAACAATTTTGAAAAATTTAAGAACGCCGTGTAATAAATGATCTTTTCTATCAATATAGGAAAGATTTCACATTTAAAATGTTCTATTATTAATCGCTATAATACATATAATTATAAGCGATTACTAATTATTGGCTAGCTAATTATTACCTTGAGTATACCCAATAATTTGGATATGTAAATATCTAGTAATATACCTTCTAAAAATTATTTAACTCTTCTCCCTCTTTTGTCATTGCCAACTACTGTCATATAATTTGGTATCGATCGAATTGCGTCATCGGATTAAATTTTCATGCAGTACAAAATATATAGTTGGCATAAAAACACCCCAACAGAGTATTACTAGTTTCTTGGTATTGATCGTAATGTTTCTCTTCCGTCAACCCAACTCAACTACAGCGAAGAAGGGAAGGACAACACGAAGAGAAGAGACAGTATTCAGTTCTGAATCATGCTTTTTAGTAGGTACAGAAATATATTGCCTCCATTACGAGCTAGAGAAGACTATAAAGAGTAGCTATAGGTACTATAATAGTTGCCTTCACCGCGTCTCTGAGGCAGACTAATAAAGTATTAGTGATATGAGGGAGTTGGGTGTGGCACGTTCTATAATATATTATACAAATATAGAGCAAATTTAAGGAACAACAATTCGAGAAGTTGTCCAGCCTGAGCCTCAATTCAATGCCAACATTGTATAATTAAGTTCCATTCTAAGGACACTATCTGCCTTTTCCTCCCTTTTTCAATAATGATTTACACCCATTTTGTAATCGGTAAGGTGACACACAAATAGTGTTTAGATCTGTGGGTTATGAAATGCTTGTACAATAATTGTCTTGTAATCGTAAACTACACATGCATAGATAAAGTACATAAATGTAGTATTATATTGTACTTTAAGTTGTATTGTAATTCATTTCTTGATCCAGCGTTGTGTCTACATCTTTATATTCACTACAACGCCCTTTTAATCTTCTTTTCTATCTATGCATATTTATTACATTACTATTGCTCGTATAACTATAAATATATTTCAATTTAAAATCATACTAAATCATGCTAAATAAAAGAAAATCAAAGCCGAATATTAATGTCAGTATTGTACCCGTCAACTATAATGGTATTGTTAATTTAGTCATAGCTGTACATATACATAAGTATAATGGATATATTTTGAACAAATTTCTTTTAAATTTGTCTATTGTGATATTTGTAACGAATTAAATTAAAAGTGATTAAATAGTTTATATTATAAATGTAAATCACATTAAATATCTAGAAAAAATAGACAGTGAAAATGTATACTTGTATATTATACGCTAATATCATATTGAAGTATAGTTGGCAAATTTGATAATATTCATTCAAAATGAATTCAGAAAAATATTACACACAATTCAAAATAATTCGATATATATTTTTGATTAATTGAATACTGATTTGAACTTAGAAAAAAACATTTTAAGATAGTAACTATGTCATTGTTATTACCGAACATAATACATTTACACTCTATTAATATGTTGACTAGCTTATTTTTAATGCAATACAATTATATACAAAAATATTTTAGTCAATTAATGTTTTTATCAGAATTTACTCAAGTATTCACTTACATACCTAATTTTGAGAAGGATCAAACTAACGGATTTTATGTTTATGAACAATTATTTATTAGAATTATTCTGATTTAAAATAAATGACTTATATTAAGTACATTCAATAAGTTTAAAGAATCATAGTATTTTCAGTAAATAATTAATTCAAACGGCAGTAAAATAATGCCTCACTTTTATGTATATTAATAATGGTTAAAGTTATACTTTTTCTATTTCACCGAACATATTAGAAGTAAAAATTATTTAGATACAAAACAGATATATTTTCCAATATATATGTTTAATAGCTGACGTACAGCTCCATCGATCATATGTCTCATATGCGATGTCACTGGAATAATCTTACAAAATATTTTCCTATAACGGTTTTATGGAAATATATATGTGATGCACATCCTTCAATTTTGGATTTATAAGACTCAAGTTTTATACTTTAAGAGTAGGTAATTATTATATCTACCCTAATGATCTATTCAAATGTTATTATTATGTACATATTATTGTTGAGTTTATAACATTATACATATACATATATTAAAATGTCTATATAGTACAAATACTTAATATGGTTTCTTCTTTACTTTAAAACTTACTATACGTGAACACCAGAATACCAGAATGACAAGGATGTGGATTGTAGGCTCAAGGAAATTACAGACCCCCCCCCCCCATTCTCCTTGTAACCACTTCTGTCTTTATATTCAGTTCTAATATAATATAATATGCAGATCGTTGTTTCATGCAAAATAATACTATATAGGTACAGACGTTTTTTTATATAAGCATATCCAGACAAACGCTCTGTTAGTTTTATGAAAAGAGATGGTTAAGTTAAGTAAGTACCACTTTGATGGAATATAATCATTCTTGCCTTGTATAGCGAAAATATGCGATGCGATGTGAAATTGTATTGTAATACTGGAATCCAAAACCTAACCCTGAATACAAGTACACAAGGTTAGGTATTTTTTGACAATGTATGTATATCTTCTTGTTCTTGCAAGGATTAATTAGTTTTTCACAGATCACCGAATTATATATTTACCTTATTACGTACATAAAAGGAATACATTTTAAATGAACTACACAAAGACATGTTTTGTCGAATACTTATTTGCTATTTCAAAGAGTACATATATACGGAAGTTGATTACACTATATAACTCTGAGTACAATATAATATAGTATTTAAAATAAAGCTTGTATTTACTTATTAACTGTCTATCACAAAGAAAAATTCCACTTAAATATTTACTAATAGGCTCCGAATGTAAACAATACGATAATTAACATTAATTGATTGAAGAATGTTTTTATCAAATACTAAATATAGAATATTGGGTCTAATCTTACTCATATGAATAATCAAATGAAGAATTATTTATATTAAGCTCGAAGAATTGGGAAACATTATTTTAGAATAAAACACTGAAAAATTGCAAATGGAATTCTTGTAATTATAATTTTTGTCTAAAATCTTCCATTATTATACAATTTTAGCTAAAATAAATTACTTTATTATTTTGTGATTACATTCGTAAAAAATAATTACCGTCAATGTTTGACGTTTTCAATTTCTTTGAAAACACGTATGTTAAAGAATATTTCAATCACCATATATAGACTAGAAAAAAATAAGTAAAAACTCAATTTAATCATATTTTATAAAATTTTATAACTATAGTAGTAAGTTAATAACTATAAGTAAATAATTTTGTAATATATTTATAAAATTTATAATTCTAATTTGTAATAAAAATATATTTTGAAATATATTTATTGAAATAAATAATTACATATGTAAAATTTGGCAATTAATTCACTGATTTTAATCAACCCCTTTTATCGTTTTAAATGCTTTTCATATTATATCAACTTTAATTACATAGCTAAGTTCCAATCAATGTGCACTCTTTTTCTAAAATGTTTCTATAAGTGTTATCTACGTCTCTGTCTCTCTGACCTTTTCCCAGTTCCTATATTGTAATTGTAAATATTTGCATCACTGTTTTTCTTGTTTTAAGGTAGTACATATTTTATATTTTACATTTCGTAACCACATTTCACAATATCCTAATAAAGAATGCTTGTATAATAAAAACTTTTTAAAATTTATTTTTAATTTTTAAGTGTTCGTTTTATTTTTATATTTAGAATAAATTTTAAAATAAATATTCTTATGTCTATATACAACCTCACCAATTAAAAACACCACCCCAAGGAAATTCAATAATTTTTACATTTTTGTTTAATGACAATTACCAAATTAATAATTTAAATTTAGCATCCTATTTCCAAATATTAATCAACATTTTCTATTGACAAGTTACTATTTTTTCGAAAATTTATCTGGCAAATCTGCAAATCAATCATGAAGTGGTATTCCAAAAATAAATATTTTATGTTTTCAAAATGCAAAAATATACGATATGAATATATTTCAAAATGTATAATAATGTTTAATTTGTACGATTTGTACGTTCAGTATACCATGCACTTTTATAAAAAAAATAATAATTTGATGTAGGTACATAGATAGTACACTGACATGCAATTACCAATTTATTATTTCCAATTTAACTAATTTAGTTCTATAAAAATATATGCTTCATCTGTCTATCAATACTAAAAAATTCAAATGAATTATTATGTTACTATACTATACTTAGTGACAAGATGGAAATAAAGATTTGTAACAAAAAATGTATTTTGAAATGATTATTAGGAAAATTAAAACTAGTATAAAGTATTTAGAAATATTTTAGATAACAGATTCTTCACATTTTGTTTTTAAGAAATAAAAATAAATTCTTTAACATTATCATCTTTTTAGAAACATTTATGAAATAGTGGCCATTTTCTATTCTGCTTATCATATATATTTAAACTTGAAATAGATATAAATATTTTTTTATTATATTTAAAAACCTAAAATTACAACAATTAAATATTGATCTAAAATATAAAGATAATTTAGCTGTGAACTATTTATTTATAACAGTTAAATGGCTCTCAAATTAAAATAATCATGCTAATTGTATGATTAATTATATACTTCTGGAAAAATCGATCTATTGACCATTCAAATCAATACTGATAATACTTTATAGCGCTTCCAAAATTCAACACACTAAGAGTTTAGCTTACAAGTTGTTGTTACCTGAAGGGAATTTAATAACTTTTATTTAAGTAAATCAAAAGACATTCTTTAAATAATGAGCTTTTACATTATTTAAAACCATAGCTTGTATATCACAACAAATTATGAGAGTTATTACAATAAACTTCACATAACAATAGTTAGCATTGGCATGATTTAAACGACCCGATGACATGTACAACAAACTGACTGAATGTTTTTATTTTGACTATTTTGCTCAAACACATATTATTTAATCAATACATATACCCTTGTATTTTCTTTTACTATATTTCATTATATTGTGAACTTTGACAATGAACCGCATGTGTATTTTTGCACATATTTATGAGTCATTTTCGACCCGCAGATTGAGTTAAATAGGTATGCAAAAATAAGTCAACTTGTTTACATATTTTGTATACTTCAAGATAGCTTCTCTCCTATTTTTATTTACATTGTCGAAGACAACAATAATATGTAGTCTGGTATAGTATAACAGTCATCTCGTAAATCAAAATCTACTATTGTTAGTAACTATTTTTTATAAGACTCAGAAGACTATTAAGAAAGTTAGGCGATTACGTAGAGTTTTAGTTTTTAGAGTTTTACATATTAAAATTCCACGGATTTTCTGATTTTTGTTTTATAAAACAGAAAAATTATTCAGCGGTTCCTCAAAAAATATATATAAATATCTTTATATATTACGACATATACTTTTTCTGTAACCTTACATTATATTTTGCTTAAGTATCAAACACTTCCTTTACACGAAAACATTTCATTAAGTAATTATAATATTATATAGTATAAATAGGTTTTTATATTAGCAATGTCGATTAAAATCCAAATCTTTATTTTACTTTGAAAGTAGCATGTTTGCCGGTTTCATATTAATTAGCATATTAACTATAATTTTTTTAAACAATCCAAATAATCCCGTAACACAATTTTTTCAAAATAATTTCTTAATTTTCTTAATTTATATCTTTATTAATATCTCACTTAATATCCCAAAGAAAATATAATTCTCTGAAAATATTTTCTTTAGAATATTAAGCACTAGTAAGTATCCATATATACAGACGAAAGATTTAATAATTTATATAATGTATAAAAATATAATATACGTAATTCGATCACTCTTTCTGCAGATCCCTTTTAATGTCATAATTCCATACTAAATAGGAATAACTTTTCAAGAAATTTGCTTTAAACGAAAATATAACATATCACTAAAATGATATGTACCTTTATTCTTCAGGTATTTTACTATACAAGCTAAATACAAAGAAATGTAACTTACCATCATAATCATCCTCGTCCGTCTTGTCCAGCTCATCATTAGAGGTCTCCATGTAGCCATTGTTCTTCGCTACGAATCCAGAACAACACTCATCATCCTCCTCTTCATTAACTTTCCCTCTCATCTCCCCTTCCATCGTCTCTTGGCCCCCAGTAATCTCCGGCCCTGGTGATCCAGTTGATGGCCAACTCGCCTCCGAATTGGACGGTGACGAGAGATCCTGCTCCGTCTGTTGGTCTGCGTTGAAGCAACTGTCCTCTTCCTCTTCTTCCTCCACTTCGGTCTCTGAGGTCACAGTCTTGATCTCCAGAGGCTGTGATACACTCTCCATTATCATACGGAAGTTATCTTGTGAAAGGGGGGGAGACGTCTGAGGTAAGGTGGATTCTCCGTCGCTTTCTGAACTACTCTCGCAACAATCGTAAGGATCGTAACCGTTTGCTCCAGGTACAAATGTGGCTCGCTCAATTACTACCGAACTAGGTCGAGAAGAAGCTGGAGTAGAATCCTGGTCCTCTAATTCTTCTTCTTCATTGGGGAAGTCATCGTCGTGACGGATTTCTGTGTCAGCCACAGTAGAGGAGGCGCTCTTCACAGTTACAAAGGATTCTGCCTCACTTTCATCATCGTCAATGGAGACGAGATCATGGTCATGACTGGTTGCCTCATCCTCTTCGCCACCTTGTTCCTCGCTACTGCTTTCCTCGCTGCTGATACACTCGTCGGGGTGCTCCTCCACAATTGGGGGCAGAGAACGCATACTTCCGAACTGAGAGCCATGAGAAGGTCTTATGGCCGCCGGAATAGGGAAAGTAAGCATGTCGTCAGAGTTGATGATGTAATCCTCGAGCGAGATGTCTTCCAATTCAAGCTCTATCATTTCAGGTGGAGAGCAGGGTGGTGGAGAACCAACAGAGGCTGATATGAGGTCTCCTCCTTCATCATCAACACCTCGACCTTGGCGAATCTTGGCCAGGAGTTCCCGGGTTCGATTGCTTAGTTCCGGGTAATTCTTATCGAAAGGATTGTACCCACTGTAGTCGGAGGGCGAGTGCCAGGATTTGTTTTGTGGTCCACTACCATCACCATGATCATCCTCTACAAAGTCTTCCTCATCCTCAGAGAATGCAGATTCTGACAACATTGGAGAGCAGTTGTTTGTGTCTACTGGACTGATTGAAGAATCTTGTAGTTGAAGAGCGTCGCTTGAACCAAATCCACTGTCCGAGAGGTTACTTTCCTTTGAACAGCCCTTTCGCATTGAGATGCTGCTACCGTTGCCAAAACTATTACTGTTAGTTAAGTATTGGGTTTGTTCTCCTCCCCTTAGTCGTCCACTAAGACGGGAAATATCCTCTTTGAGACTGGAAGCTACTGTGACACTATCCTGTTGGCCTTCATCTCCCAACATCCTGGATGCGGGTTCTTCAGTAGATAATGAATATGTTGGTGTCACCGAATCTGAATAGTTAGGATTTTTTTTCAGCTTACTTGAAAGACTTCCAATATCACTTTTCATCTGTTCCAAAGTGGTTTCCATAGTCTTGTATCGACTTTCACTCTTAGGTTGAGACCAACTAGGATTGCTGTCGTATCCACTAGTATCTTCGTCTGACATTTTACCAAGAGAATATGAGCTAATTGGCAAAGCAGAACTGGCAATATAACGAAAGTTTGGCGATCTTCTCGGCGAAAATTTGAAAAAGAAAGGTTGTTGTTGACTTTTGCTTACCAAGAAAAAATTTGTAGGTGGCAAGCTGCCTTTCAGAGCCTTAACTAATAAAAAATAACGAAAATAGCTACGATATATTATATTTAAGTCGACGGCGAGAAATGACGAGATGAAGGGTGGTGCGGGTGCTACGTCTGCTATTGGTGCAAGAACAATGCGGCTATTCTTGTCGTCGTTTTCCACTACTACTGTTACTGCTTCTCTCTCCCCTCTCACCAGCTGACTAATACAATTCTTGGTTAGTACAATGTGACTCTTCTCAGTACACCCACAACTAATCTCGTCACCACAACCGCCACTAGCTGTGTTTTTGTTAGAGTTACACGGGTTGAGGTTGCCTTCACTGACTGCCGTATAACTACTTTTTCTCTCGTTTGTGTTCTGTTCTGATTTCCTTCTCTCGTGTGTGCTTAATGAATGTGATTTCTGTCGTTGGCGTTGCCGTTCTTGGTGTTGTTTTGGTGGGGATAAAGGTGACTGAAACAAGGAAGCATAATCCCAATAGATGGCAGCGGGTTTTGGTAGCCAAGGAGAAAACGAATGTTGATAACACTGCCAATCTTTTCCGTTTTGCTGATTTGTAGTTATTCTCGAATTATTAGCGGCGTAACAGGGCAGCTGTTTAGTTAGCAGCACTGGTTGCTCTTCGAATCCTTTATCTCGATTATCACTTTTTTCACAGGACCGTTTCGATAAAAGGTCACGGACTAAGTGAGAAGAGCTCTGATAATGTTTCTTTTTTACAGACACTGATTGGTAACTGTTTTTTTTACCGTAACTTTTTGGTAGACGATGAGCTGACGAAAAGTCACGAAAATTAGGTAGGAGTCGATGATTATAGTTAAAGGCGAAAAGTGCGATTGCAGATGAAGTTAATCCGAAACAGCTGAGACCAGTGCCTACAAGGAACACTCGCTTGAATACACTAGAATTGCGAATATATGTGTTAAAGAGACGATTCATGATTGAGGTAGCGCTTCTCTGCCATCCCAGCCAATCAAAGCTTTTCCGGATATCACTTCAAGATTCTGAGAAAACCTTTCATGTCGAATTGGATGTGAATACATTTCAATTGTCTTTAAAGAACTAGAGTTTTTCTTATATGTTTGTAAACTACTAGGTGTAACTAGATGTCGGAGGAAATGCTTACAATTCACGATGGCGGAGATATACCTACTCCTGAGGCAAGTGGGATTAAGGGTATTTTCCAAGTGAAAATAATGTCTTCTTTACTTTTGGTCAAATCAAAATAGAATGTTGTATGTTAAAACATGAAACAATTATCTGAACTATTATAAAACTAACTCTGCAAGCACTGATATGGCAACCGTCCGCTTCGAATAAATGGCGAATCTTGAACAGGAATCAATATAGGGTGATCTAGAAAGGGGCAGAAAATCAATGTTGTGTTGACATACTATAGCGAATACAAGTGACTTTAACCATTATGTATTTCCCTAAGTATTCATGTGAGTATGTAAATTCCAGAAAATATGATTGAGAAAGTGGGTAAGTATAGATTCACCGGAAATATGGGACTGTACACAAAGATATACCATGATTAAATTTATAATTAGATTACAGTTAAGCTGATCTATAACGAGAATTATTAACTTATCTAAATACCGTCTTTAGCTATATAAAATATAGCTACTATTTTTTTAATAACTAGGAATAATCATAATATATTTATTGAGATTAATGCTTAAATATCGTTTACTGTCAACGAAAATTATATATTATAACCATCATACAGACCACTTGCATAAATCCTTCCATGTTGTAATTTAAAAAAAGTTATATAGATACTCATATGTATGTAGTATTTAATTTTATGTTAAATTGAACATTTATTTTTGTCATAAATTATTGAAAACAATATATCTTTGTCAATATTCCTCTAAATATTTACCTATATATACAGCATAATATATATTATGATTGGCTAGAAAGTTTTAACCATAAAATAGTAAAATGATATATATGTAGAATCATTATCAATGAGATTTATTTTTCAAATAAAAATGTCAGGTTTACAATATAATTGGAAATAATATATTTTTTGCACACAATAAACACAAAGCTAATTAGTAATAATTTTTCGCACTTTTGTCAAATTATCTCCACCCGCTTCAACGTAACATTGCCATCTACCTTTTAACTTCTCAAAAGATACCTGAAAAAATGTTCATCCTTTGAGTTGATCCTAAGCTGTACAACGCGCACACCCGGCAGGAAGGAACATTAAGTGACAAAAAATGCAACACCTTAGCTATTATGATTTCTGAGTTGTATTTAAGTCATGTATAATTCATAATTACCAATTTTTAAAATCTGCCAAGGGCTATTCTGATTTTATAGCCAAAATTCAAA